>RJWJ010024877.1:0-24436 GCA_004363605.1 Indri indri | reverse complement strand
ATGGAGAAAGTTTTAGTGAACTGGGTAGAAGATCAAACCAGCCACAACATTCTCTTAAGTCGAAGCCTAACCTAGAGCAAGGCCCTAACTCTCTCTAACTCTGTGAAGGCTGAGAGATGTGAGGAAGCTGCAGAAGAAAAGTTGGAAGATAGCAGAGGTTCATGAGGTTTAAGTAAAGGGGTGAATGCTACTGGTGACTTTAAATTGAAGCTAATGCCTGTTTATCATTCTGAAAATCCTAGGCCTTTAAGAATTATGCTAAATCTACTCTGCCTGTGCTTTATAAATGGAGCAACAAAGCCTGAATGACAGCATTTCTGTTCACAGCATGATTTGCTGAATATTTTAAGCTCACTGTTGAGACCTACTGCTCAGTAAAAAGATTCCTCTCAAATCACTACTGCTCATTGACAACGCACCTAATCACTCAAGAGCTCTTGTGGAGATGTACAAGGAGACTAACGTTTTCATGCCTGCTAACACGACATCCATTCTACAGCCCATAAATCAAGAATTTATTTCAACTTTCACATTTATGACTTAAGAAATACATTTTGTAAAATGATTGCTTCCATATATAGTGATTTTTCTGATGGATCTGGACAAAGTAAATTGAAAACCTAGAAATAATTCACCATTTTAGATGCCACAAAGAACATGTGTGATTCATGGGAGCCGGTCAAAACATCAACATTAACAGGAGTTTGGAAGAAGTTTATTCCAATCCTCATGGATGACTTTGGGGGGTTCAAGACTTCAGTGGAAGAAGTAACTACAGATGTGCTGGAAATAGCAAGAGAACTAGAATTAGAAGTGGAGCCTGAAGATGTGACTGAATTGCTGCCATCTCATGATAAAATTTGAACAGATGAGGAGTTACTTTCTTAACCAAGAAAGTGTTTACTTGAGACGAAATCTACTCCTGGTGAAGATGCCATAAACATTATTGAAATGACAATAAATAATTGAGAATATTATGTAAATTTAGTTGATAAAGCAGCAGCAGGGTTGGAGAGCACTGACTCCAATTTTGAAAGAAGTTCTGCTGTGAGTAAAATGCTATCAAACAGCATCTCATGCTACAGAGAAATCTTTCATGAAAGGAAGAGTCAACTGATGAGGCAAACTTAACTGTTAATTGATCAACACTTATGTGCATGGAAGTAACATTCATTGGGTGGGTAGGAGGGGGGAGGAGGAGATGGTATATTCACACCTAATGGGTACAGTGCTCACTGACTGGGGGATGGGCACGCTGTAGCTCTGACTCGAGTGGTGCAAAGACAATATATGTAACCTGAACATTCCTACCCCCGTAATATTCTGAAATTTAAAAAAAATAAAATAAAAGTACTAAATGTACTCAAAGCTCAGGACCTAAAAAACAAACAAACAAAAAAAAAACTTCATTGTCGTCTTATTTTAAGAAATTACCATAGCCACCCAACCTTCAGCAACTACCATCCTAATTAGTTAGTAGCCATCAGCATCAAGGCAAGACCCTCCACCAGCAAAAAGATTAAGAATTGCTGAAGGCTTAGATGATCACTAGTATTTTATAGCAATAAAGTATTTTTTAATTAAAGTATGAACATCATTTTTTTAAACATAGTGCTATTTCACACCTAAAAGGCTACAGAATAGTGTAAACATAACTTTTATATGAAGGATATATGTATGGCTCACTTTATTGCAATATTTGCTTTATTGCAGTGGTCTGGAACTGAACCCACAATACCTCTGAGGTATGCCTTTATATCCAGTTATAGAATATCAAGCCACCACTTTAAATCATGAATATTGCAACTAGGTAGCAGCTTAGGAAACTGTTTATTATGTAGGAGTAAGCAAAAAGAAGATGATGGTGTGCTTTCTACATAATTCTGTATATGACATTACAATCTCCCAAAGTCCTCAATTCTAACACTAATGTGAAAAAACTGGAAGAAGTCCAGAGAGAAGGAAAAAATGGAAATTAAACCTATAATTCTTTAAAGAATAAATCCAAAGGAATGTTTTTTAAGGTCATCCAGGGAACAGGCAAAACCTTTTTTCTCTGAGATTCTGAGTTCGATTCCATATACTCGGTGTCACAAATTAATTAAACTGCTAAGGTATAAGACATGGTTTAAAATGGGGGAACAAGTAATGGCAGGAGAGAATTAGGAGGCCAATTCCAAATCCTAAAGAACCATGGCAGCAGCATGCCATTTCCAACAAGCTGCTTTATTCAAGTCGTACTTCGGTTGCTCATGTTTGAATGAGGTAAATGATTGATTAGCATGTTATCTTGTTGACATACAGCACTTTATGTTTTGCATCTAATTGCTTTCTTGTGATCCTCTCAACAACCCTGAGATTTTTTAAAAAATAAAAATATAGATGATAAAAGGGAAATTCAGAAAGGTATTCAATTTTCAAGGTTACTCAGCTAGTTATCAGCAAAGACAGAGGTGCTTATATGTGATGCCTGGGTTGCTCCACTACACAGGGGATGGTTCCCAATTTACCACATAAGATGTTGTGTAGATACATTTATTGCATTTAAAGCATCTAAAGTTATACATTGAAAAGTGACTACAAAGGCAAGGTACAACTCTTATTTCCGGTTCCAAGGAATTGTGTAATAGGATAAGAGAAATTGCGTGACAAAACAAAGAAAAACCTCTTGTCATGACATGTCATGTGTATCTTCCTTTATTGCTTGGGTTCTGTATATTAAAGGTACTGGTTACAACCATTTTTCTACTGAATTCATGAGCTATGAACTGCTTATGACAAAAAGGAGAATATTTACTAGGATAGCACAAGCAAATCTTGCCTCACTAAGCGAGACAGACATGTAAATGTGACAAGGACACTGTGTTTTCAAGAACTGCATCTGTTCACAGTTCTAGTGAGAGTTTATTAATATGTTTACTACAGCAGGAGATAGCCAAGTACTGTAACTCTGCTAACAATTTTCTTCAGACTCTGAGGCAAGTTGACAGTATTTTCTCTGGTCAGTTTCAACAAATGTTCATAAACAACTCTCAGAAAGGACAATAGTAGGCAGATTTCAAATATTTGGGGAAATTGCATAGTTCGCATGAAAATGAGAATGTTAATGAATGTGAAGATCAATTACTGTTCCTTAAAAATCCATAGATGTTGTGAAAGTTAAAGAGAAACTAAATTACATATAGTTTGGCCCAAATCCCTAATTTTAAAAATGAAAAGGCTGTGAGTAAAAGAGTGACTTGCCCAAGGTCCTACATGTGGTTATTGCTTAGTTAGAATCCAGGGTATCTAGCTCTAAGTGTTGTACCCTTCCTACTACATTTAATTACCTAAGTCAGTCTAAACATCACTCATCTCAAGCTGGCACAGTTAGGCTTTGTTTGGTCTATGCGGTGTTTTCAAAAATTAATTAGTTGCTAAAATTTAAACATAGAGACAGTTCATGTAGAAATTCTGCTTTCTAGCTTTTCCTGAAATAAGAGATCTGGCAACAGCAGACCCACATTCTCCCAGGACTGCAGTTGGCTGGAGATGGTGCTGGCTCTTGTTCAGTCAAGTTTTTGCATGGACATAATTTTCTCCTCATCTGTTTGTCCCCTATAAGTATTAGGTTTTGTGGTCCCTGCTGCCCATATTGTCCAGTATGAGATGGATTCAGAAAAATAAATTTTAAAAATAGCTGATTATACAGAAAGATATTACATTCCAAACATGTCAACATTCCCAGTAAGCCATGAAAATGAGAAATATAAGTTCTAATCTATTGTTTGAAAGCATTCTTTGTATGGTTTTGAGTGAGACTGACTTCATACAAACAATAAGTATGTTAACAAACTTAATGAGTCAGTTGGAGAGGTTTTCTCACTGATTAGTCTCTAACTGCTTCCCTTTAAATCAATTTAGCGATTGACTAAATTCAATTGTTTTACCTTTTTATTTAATAAGCTTATGTGTATAAATATGGTTCATTAAAATTTACTGAATAAAGTAAATATGCATTTCTTTTAACACTGGCAATCCAGCTTTTATTTCCTCAAGTTGTTTCCTTACAGTTATGTTCTCATTTTTGTTGGCAATCATTTTTATTTCATTTTATTCACAAATGCAAACCAAAGATTACCCATCTTTACAGCTGCTGAGTGAAATTATTTATTGCTCTACATGCTGCCTACGTGCTATCAGAACATAAGCACACCTCACCTCCCCAACCCTTAAATTCTGTAGCCACAAACACAAACACACACCACCCAATGATAGACTCATTTGATTTGTATTTAAAATTTCAATCCAAGAGTTGTTGTTTACAAAAGAAAGAATAATTAAGTTAATATGACATGTTAGGAACTGGGAATCATGACTTTAGAGTAATTTTAATTTTGGATAAAATGACTTTCTCAGGAAAAAAATTTTAAATGGAAAATGAAAACAAAAACATGCTCTCCTAAAAAATTTTTTAAAAGTGTCCCCAGTCCTTTCAAATGTATTTAAAATATTAAAATCTGTATGTATTTCAATATCCATGCTAGGAGTTGGGCTACAAAACTTCCCCATGTGCCAATTTTGTGTAGGGGATTATACTAGGACTGAGAAACTCATCTAAACATCACTCATCCAATTTATTAAATTTCATCTTCCTCAACAAAAAATTTGGCATAATTCTGTAAGCAGTTATTCAAGCATTCATTCATTCAACATATTTCTTAAAAAATAGCTGATCTGTGCCAGGCACTGTATTAGTCACCAGTAACACAGCATGAACAAGACAAGTCAATTCCTACCTTTATTGGAAGCTTAGCCTGGGCCTGGGTAAATCTGTTCCTTCCCATTCAGCCAGCACTCAGCTCTCCTGACTCTCTCACACACCCACCACAATCACCACCACCTGTGCCCTGACCTCTGCACCCGCCCATGTATCTTCCCTGTCATATCAGATAAGAGAGACAACTGTTGGTGACACCAGTAATGACACAGACATCCCAGACATCCCTCTCCTTCAACTCCCTAGTGTTTTCCTCTGGGGGAAAAAAAATGTACATATACGTTGTTCTGGCAGTTTAATATCTGTCCTGTTCTTTCTATAAAACATTTCTGGTAGAGCATTAAAAGAGAAATATAATAACATATATTAATATTGTACCCAGTGTACATTGAATCTCCAAATGCCTCTTTGGATCTAAAGACTGTTTCTAAAGTCTTTCTTTTCCTTTCTCTTCTCCATAAATGTGAGAAATGAATTTCTATGTCTCCTGACATAAAATATGTCAGGCCCAACATTCTGTACAGAGCACATAGAGAACTGTGTATGGATAGGATATTTTACTGCTGACAGATACCTTAGGATAAAATATAAGTTACAGAAAGTAAAAACTGGTTAGGAAAAACAGCTTGCTATGGAAAGAACTTGCTACCTTCATAGAAAAATTAAATGTTATATAATTTTTATATCTTATCATATAATTAAATTTATTCTATTACTGTTCAATCTGAAAATATGAGAGAGACAAAATATGGTGCTTCCTTCCCGTTTCTTTCCTCAGTCATCCACAGAATGCAAATAATAAGAGTAGTTTGGGTATTAATACTTATCACCTGGTAGATAATTTCACAATAGTTTAAGTAAAAAACTGACACTTTCATTTAACAGTAAATCAGGACACATTAAGCATCCTAATGTACCTTCCAAGGTACAAGACATGTTGCCAGCAGCCCGACAAATCATGATTATCTAAAATTCAGGGGAATTGCAAGATTCTGTAACTTATTTTCCTCCATTTAAGAAGGACTTAAAGAGTCTATATTAAGAAGCATGTCTTACTTTTTATCCCTCACATTCAATAACTGTTGAGTTTAATTTAAATATCAGAAGCAAGTCTTTAGTTGATTGAGATTAGCTCAAAGGCTGATACTGTGTTGTTAAACAAAATTAGAGATTTTTTTTGAAAGTCCTATAAATGGTATTCTCCATACATTATGTGGAACTTCCGTATCTCTTCTGTTAAAAATGAGGCAAACTCGTGTATTAATAATGTGATGTACACAGTGGTCCCCAAATCTGGCTGTGCAACAGAATTTGCTGGGGGGAGGAGATTGTAAAAATTCAAGTCCAAAACACCATCCCCAGCATGTTTAATAATATCCCCCGATGATTCTAATCACATGTATTTGGGAATCACTGGTGGAGACGAAGGAGCCCAGGGCTGAATATTAGATTCTGAGATCTTCTGTGCCACGAAGAAATCACACAACCTTGAGCAGGATTCAGTCTGTCAGTCCTTTCTCTATTCATCCTCCAAACATTCATGGAAAACAAACTATTACACTCTCCCATTTTAACTTCCTCAGAGGGGTAGGGAACCTGCACCCTGGGGCCACATGAGTGGTGCCTTTTGACTGAATCAAAATTTTACAGAACAAATCCTTTTATTATAAGGATGCTTTTATTAAAAGTTTAGATTTGGTCAAGGGGCGGCACTCGGGGATCTGGAAGGCCACATGCAGCCTTGAGGCTGCAGGTTTTCCACCCTTTTATTGCCTTGTATAAAGTAATTTGTGAATCTGTTTTAAGCTCCCTATTGAATTGAATTCAGCAAGTATATACTTGAAAACATATTATGACCAGACATAGCACAAGATCCAAATTCTGGGGACGTGTTGGACAAAACCTGAATCTTGCTTTTTGTGTTCTAAATTCTCAATAAATATTTTTGAGTGAATGAATTAAAAGAATGAATAGAAAAATAGAATTTGTTTAACCTATTTCTCAATTTCCTCAACTATAAAAGCTATGTACAGAAAATTACTTTTTAAATGAAGGATATAAAAAAGGTTTTATCTAGAGCTTAGTAATGGACGATTGAGAACTGTGTGGAGAAGAACTATACCACTGAATCTTGGAGAAAGGCTATCATAAGTGAATTGGGCATGTCTAGACACAGACTTGTCATTCCTGTTGTAAACATAAAACCTTGAGTTTATTCATTCAAAAAGTATCTATTGCAAATCTTTTGGATGTCAGACACTGTTCTAGGCTCTGGAAATACAAGAGTGTCCTGCTAGTAAATGAGGCTAACAAGAAATATGTAAAGAATTGCATAAATGAGATAATTTCCATAACGTAAATAAAACAAATCAATAGGATAGAATGTGAGAGAGGAAGGATAATATTTTAGATAGAGAAGGACTTCCTGAGGAAATGACATTTGAACTAAGGCCTGAATGAAAAGAAGTAGCCAACCACAAAGAGATCTGAGGGAAATGGATTCCAGCCTGAGGAAACAGCCAACACCAAGACCTTAATTAGGGGATAATCTTCATGTTCTCAAGGATGGCAAGGAGGCCCGGGGCTGAATGTGGGGAAGGATGGGGTGGGTGATGCTAGATGATGCCAGTGCAGGCTCACCCTTTACATTTGCAATACCAGATCCACTTTCTACCCCCTTTTCTTTCTGCTTCCTGATCCTTCTCCCCATGAGAAGGGATGTGGACATCTCAGCCTGCTTTCCAGCCTCCATCAGAGCCCCCATAGCTGGAGCTGGGCATCTATAGGCTTTAAAGCTCCCTAGATAATTCTCAGGAGCAGCCAAAAGTGAGAATTGTTGCTCTAAGAAAAAAATAGAAACTTAAGATATAAACCAAAGAGAGAATGAATTTGTGGCCCATAAAAGATTAAGAAAGGGGAATGTACAATAGTAAAGTAAACACAATGTCGACAAAAAAAAAAAAAAGTTTGGCTACAGAAATCACCCCAAATCTCTAGTTCCTTCCCTCAGACAAGATATACATATCTTTATCCTTTCCTCATAGCCTCACAAATCTGAAAAACAATTTCTACTTTACAAGAGTCAATTTAGTTCAACTAATATTTGCAGTATATGTGCGAGGAGTTATTATAGAAGCTATAAGAATCACAGGAAAGATAAGCTATAGCCTACCCAAGAAAGTTACAATCAGCACTGCAATGTCTACCTTCAGCTTCATGATCTTGTTGATGTGACTTCAGCCTACCCCAACCCTGTGCAGCCAGTATTTCCTTCCCAGTGCCCTTTCAGATGGCACCCTTGTACATAATAGAAGCCATTGCATTATATAAACCAAGATTATATAAGTATGCCTAGGAAATGATAGTGATGATAATTAAAGATGATCATCAGGGACCTTCAGGAAATGCTATGCATGTGTTCATAGCTAAAACACACTGAAAATTATGACATAGGAATAACATTTGATGTCCTCCAACTGTCCTGTGTAGGACTGACTCTCCCCTGCAGGCACCACTCTGACATGCTCATCCTGAACACTTATCTGAAAACCCTGATATTATAACTGATAATAGCTTTAAGTAATACACTTTCCAAAGGTACTGCCTTTTAACAGGAGCCTATTAAGCACACAAAATTTCCTGGATGAAAAGTAGTTAAGGGAGGGAAGCTGTTAAATGCCTAAGGGCCTCTATAGGCATCCCTCAACTTATCCTCTATATGGAACCTCCTCTTTTTCCCCTCTACCAATAAATTCTGTGCTGGCTGTAGTGGATCTCTGCAAAAGATCTAGGATAAGAGCACAGAGGGAAAGAAAGTCACTCCCAATAGAAGCTAACCAAAGTAGAATACACCATATCAGACCACCACTTTATTACCCTGTATGTATGTGCATATGTACTGTATTGAGTTCTTATTCTCATCTTGTTAACTGCATGAGAAGTGAGTACAATTAATAATCTTTGGTTTGCAGATTTGAGGAGTAGGTTTAGAGATGTCGAGTGACTTTCTTAAAGTCACACAGCTTAATATGACAAAGATGGGATAAGAAAGCAGATCTGCCTGACTCCAGAAGCCTCCTTCTTAACCACTAATCCCCCTCCTTCATGCCCACTCTTTCTATTGTGTGTCTGCTTGAAGTGTAACTACAAATGGAGGAACCAAAATTTAAAAGTCTCATCACTCACTTGGTAAGCCAAAATCATTGGTAGGTCCCTCCTAGGAAGGGATCATCAGCATTGCTCTTTTACTAAGCCATTGAGCCTATGTGCCCCTCCTCATAGAATCACAGGTTCTCAGGTTTGGGGGGCTTATTTGGCCCAACCAAACGAGTCTAATATCTGAATTCCTCCTAAAAACAACAATAACAAAAAATAAAAATAAAAAACTAAGAATCTCACAACCATGTGCCTGTAATCACACTAGGGACCAGATAAGAGAGGATGGATTCTACATGAACTAGTGTTCCACTAGAAAATCAACTGGTAGTATGTACATTCTGCTTTCAAGAATGAGTCAGTTAAGAGGATTGTCAAAGTTAAAAATGTAGTAAACTCCCCAGCACTACAGCCTTAAAAATTTCTAGAGAGAGGCTAAAGCTTTTCTTCCCCTTTACCCACTGGAAAACTCCATTGTTTATAGAAATATGGGTGTGTTTGTCTCTTTTTTTTTAATTACAGGATTTTTCTGGATACATAAAAAAAGAAGGCATATCTTTTCATCATAATTTCCAAGAGTTACTATATTTGAAGGTTTTTCTAGAAGGATCAGATGTGCTTTAAAACAAATCAATGTGTAGCCATCTCTCACCCTCGAATAATACCTCCCTCTGTCTGTCACTGTGCGTCCAAACGAAAGTGAGCTTTACGGTAGAACTGTCTTTTCCAGAGAGACACACATTTCAAACTATGAATAGAAAAGAAAGGAAGACCTAGTATGCATTTATTTTATTCTTTTCTGAAGTGGTAATAGGCTGGGCTGTGTGGTCCTCCTGTTTGACAAGAACAGGTGTGTTGGATGCAATATGGTTCCAGGACCTGAATTTTGTAAGACACTGCCTGACTCATGGTAATACAGTCTTTGCATTGGTTATTTACATTTTCCTTACTCATTTAAATAGGCCTTCAAAATGCTAACAATATCTAGCTCAAAACTCATAAGTCTGTTAAGTATCTTAGTGGCTCCTTTATACAGGAAATTATATAATGATCAAACATTGGGCTTTGGAATGAAACTGGTTGGGTTTTAACTCTGTCAGCCACTTTTTACCTGTGTGACTTAGAGAATCATTTTTAAACTTTCCAAAATAATAATCATACCTACTTACCTTATAGGGTTAGTGGAAGGAACAAGTGAAGTAATAAAACAATCACACAGTGACCAGCACACGACAAATGCTCAACCAATGGTGCTGCTCAATCAATAATAACAGCTGTATTAGAGTTCTCCAGAGAGACAGAACCAATAGAAAAGAGAGAGAGAGAGAGAGAGAGCGAAATATGGATGAGAGGGGGTTATTAGGGAAATTGGCTCATGTAACCATGGAGACTGAGAAGTTCCATAATATCTGCAAGCTCAGGAACCAGGGAAGTTCGTGGCACGGCTCAGTCTAAGTCCAAAGGCCTGAGAGCGAGGGAAGCCGATGGTATAATTCTCAGACTGAGACCAAAGGCCTTGAGAACCTGAGGTGCCACTTGTTCAAGGCCTGGAGTTCAATGTCTAGAACCCTGGATTTCTGATGTCCAAGGGCAGGATAAGAAAGAGATCTCAGCTCTAGTTCTATCCAGGCCCTCACCCTACTACATGGTGCCTACCCACATTGGACAAGGGTGGATCTTCCCTACTCGGCCCACTGATTCAAATGCCAATCTCTTCTTGAAACATCCTCACAGATATACCCAGATATAATACTCTACCAGCTATCTGGGTATCCCTTAATCTAGTCAAGTTGTCACCTAAAATTAATCATCACAAAAGCAGACATCTGAGTTATATTATCACTTACGAGTAGAAGGTAGTAGGTCACATGGTGGGGAAAGGGGAAAGGCTGAGCAATTAACTGTCCAATAACAGGTGAGCATCAGTTGCACCATAAAGACTAATTTTTTTTCAACATATGAAGCAAGTGCCTAAACTTAGAGCAGGTTTTACAATATAATAACCTTAGAAGAACTGTATTAGTTTTCTAGGGCTGCTATAGCAAAATACCACAAACTGAGTGGCTGAAACAACAGAAATTTATCATCTCACAGTTACGGAGGCTAAAAATCTGAAATCAAGGTGCTCACAGGATTGGTTCTTTCTGGGGGCTGTTACGAAGAATCTGTTCCAGGCCTTTCTCCTAGCTTCTGGTGTTTTCTGGCAATCTTTGCACCCCTTGGCTTATAGATGCATCATCCCAGTCTCTGTCTTTATCTTCACATGGTGTTCATCCTGTGTGCGTGTCTCTTTCTGTGCCTAAATTTCCATTTTTTATAAGGATACCAATCATGTTGTATTGGGGCCCACCCTGATGACCTCATTTGAGCTTGATCACCTCTATAAACCCCTCTATCCAAATAAGGTCATATTCTCAGATACTGGGCATTAGGATTCTAACTTATCTTTTTGGGGGGTACATAATTTAACCCATAACAAGAACAGATGGCAAAAACAAGAATTACATTTGAAACATTTTTGGAAAGTATATGTGTAATATGGTTTTTTCTTGAACCACTCAAAAAATTCAAGGGAAAATACTTTTTTTAAACTCTTAAGGACCACATTTGTGCCAAAATAGTATTATTATGGCATCAAGAATATGCATCTCTTTATAAAGGTAGGGCACACTCAGTGTTTTAATAGGTTCTTCTTAGAGAAACAGGAAGCCAAAGGATTTCAATACCATGGCCACCCCAAGTGCCTATTAGATAACCTTTTAGCAGAACCACCATTTGGTTATTCATTCAACAAATACTAATATTAATCAAGCACTTTATGCTTAATGTCATGTCAGACCTTACAGAGACATGGGGGAAATAAGGTATGTGCCGTATGGAGTGTTTTACCTGCATAGAAGAGGTGAATTATGTTTCTTGTTTTGCATGCCTTAAAAGTTGATGAGGCATGGTCTCTAATGGCTCCAGAATGTGTGTTCTCCAAGGCTGATTTCCAGGAATCCATGCATGCTATCAAGGAGTGACATAAGGTGTGATCTTGCCTTATCACCAAAGGTGGCATCATGGCTAAGTGTCGGGTAGAAAATATGCCTGTCATGTGCCATCTTTCGCATGAAAAACAATTCACATTTTTACCCAAGTGCCACCCCTAAGGTTATAAGCATTCCTCTGGATTAAGATTTGGCCCTGATAAATATGAACAATAATCCCCAATTCAATAAATATCAGACTGAATTCTCCTTTAGATAAATACCATAGAGAAGTACACTGCAAAAGGCAGAGAACATAACCTCCCTACATGCAGAAGTGAAGCAAAGTTATCCATGCATGATGCTGGAGAGGATGGCAGCTTTGGGTGACAGGTGGCATGCCTCTCCGCCAAGAAGAAGGCGTTGCTCCTGGCAGTTTTTTTAACTGAGGCATGTGACCTAAGTAGTGGCATTTCACAGCTGAGAAACCAGCTTGTGATATGCCTTTTGCTTCACGGAGAGGCGGGCCACATGTCCACAGAGGCTGCAACTCTAGCTGCAAAACATTGCAATATGTTTGCCTGCATCTTTCCTAAAATCAAATATTTATGTTGCTCTGGAAATGTAAATGGACTTTATGACTAATGACATTTTGCCAGACAAACAAAGAAGGTGACTTCCTTACAAAGGTGTTACTTTCTAGCACAAATGCTTCAAAAAGGAAGAAAAAAAAAGCCCCAGAAAAGTGAGTGGGCAGGAAAAGTTAAAAATAAGTCACTATTTATCAGTCTTTGGTAGAAATTTGCAAAAGAGGGTCTACTCTATTTTGACTAACATAGCAGATGGAAGACAAATTCAAATTCTAACATTCTTAGCACTCTGACATTTGGGTGCCCATTTCCAACTATTTTCCACAAATCCTCTCTAGGTGCCTTCTACTCCAGACAAATTAAACAGTCACCATTATTCACACAGCTGTTAGCACTTCACTCAGAGCCCTTATTCACATGACTTTGTTCATGTAATATTCTGTTTCCATCTAGCTCTGCATTTGCAAGACTACCTATCATTTAAGACTCAGTTCTAATGCCACTTATTCCAAGATACCTACCTGATAGCCCCAGCTAGAAGTAATCAGTTCCTCCCTTGAAACTCTACACCCTCTCACGTTGATGTGGCAATAATCATGTTTCTATCTCTCCTTGTTGAATATAAGCAATGACAAGAACTGCAGGGTATCAATAAAATCTGGAAACATAGAGAATATTATTTTACTGTATTATAGCATAATATCTATATAATTTCTTACAGATATTTATGTTACCAAACTTCATTAACATCTGAACACCTGGATCTATTTTTTATACCTGATACCTGGCACACTGCTTAATGATTAGTAGGAACTGTATTTGTAGAATAATTTGATTAACTGGTTGACTGGTTGATATGAAACTTAGGCTTGCCCTTCAAGCCAACCTACAAAGGCTAATGATGGAAGAAAATCAGATAGTAAGCAGATCATGTGAAGATCAGGAAAGGCTCCAGGGACTGCAGAGAGCAAAAGCCAGGCTACAATGACAGTCATGCATCATGTAGTAACTAGCTGTGTGCAACCTCAGGTAAGTTCCCTAAGCTCTAATTTTCTTTTCAAATCAGGGACTTAGATAACATGTCTCTTTCAGTACAAAAATCTATCATTTAAAATAAATTCTGAATAGTCATGGCTGCTTTATAAGTTTCTGAGAAATTTAGAGGATGGAAGGCAAATATTAATAGTGAAAATGAGAAAATAATAATATAAGCCATGGTAGAATATAATGCAACTAATTGTATTTGTATAAAAGTGTACAGTTTCCCAAGCACTTCCACATCGGCTCATCTGGTCCTCAAAGGAAGCTTGGAAGAAAGGCATGACAGACTCTTCACAGATGCAAAGACAGACTTCATTGATTTGTTTAGAGTCATATGGGGTAGTTGATAGAGGAGGTGAGATCAAACCCAGGTCCTCCTGCTCAGAACACTTGCCCATGTGGAAGTGCACATGGGCACTGAAGTCTAAGAAGAATAGAAAGTACTGGATACTAATATTCATACAAAGGAAGAGAATGAAAAAAAATTAACATCTGGGAGTTTTAATTGGCAGTAATGATTTTTTTCCTCAATTATTAGAAAGGTAAAAGGTGAAGAGTGATATTGAGTCTACTCACAAAACATACAGTTAAGTAGATTTTCCTGCTATATTCCAATTTTATGAGAAAGAAGCAAATAAAAATAATTTATAAAGAATTTAGTAAAAATCCAAAATTTTCAAGGTTATTGTTTTTTGGAAATTGAATAAATAGCCCTACAACATTGTTTCGTTGACCTTCATAGTACTAGGCAATAAGAATTGATGTGAAGCCCTGCAAGCTCTTGCATCATCAAAGTCCTTACCAAGGCAGCAAAAAGGCATTTGAAACAAAAGCCCTCCATATTTAATTTGATTGAACAAATATTTATCGAGTGCCTATAGTGTGCAAAGCCCTGTTCTAATTGTTCGAGATACATCAGTGAACAAAACAAAACTAAGATCTCACCCTATAGCAGTTTATATTCCACCAGGGGAGATAATTCTGTTGGGGCAGGATATGCTAATGAAAGAAGGCATTCATGTAACTGGAAATTTGATTAACTATAGTGCTACATTCAGCAATTATTCAGGTTAGCTAATGCATATTTTTTGAGATTAAAAAATGTAAGATTATAGTGAAATTAATCAGAGTTTGAATTTTATTCTGACTTTAATGTAATGATAGTATCTGAAGAAACTGTCAACATTTTTTTTTTAATTCAAGATATTATGGAGGTACAAACATTTGGCTACATGTAATGTGTTTGCCTCACCCAAGCCAGGGCTACAAGCACACTGTATGGGGGAAGACGCACTAATGCACATTTTAAAAAATCATTGAGTATAAGAAATAAATAGATAAATACCATGGTATAGTTTTCTAAATATGCACATTTTATGAGCCATTTTCTGCCATTTGAGGAGATAAAACATTGCCTTTAGACATACATAAATGACTGTGAAGGCAAATCATTCATAAATGTATGAGAAAGCATACAATACACTACCAAAAGAAGTGTACTATCAGAAAAGACCTCCAGAGGTTCTGTTTCTATCATGATCCAGGGACCAGCAACATCAATAGCCCCTGAAAGCCTGGTAGAAATGCAGACTCTCAAGCCCACCCAGACCTACTGAATCAGAATCTACAATTTAACAAGCCCCCCCCCACCCCCGGTGATTTTTATGCACACTAAAGTTTGAGAAGACTCCTCTAGTGCGTTCCTCTGCAACTAGGAGAGCCTAAAAATAGCCTACTGAAAGGAAGAATATAAGAACTTCAAAAATTAATCACTCACTTGATACTTTTTTCATTTTTTAAGAAGTAATTTCTTTTCAAGTAAGATTTTACTTTTAAAATGGCAGATCAAGAATATTAGATACTAAACTTGCCTTCAGCATGTACCAACATAGAAGAAAAAGATGAAATTTGCCTTTTCATGGTTTCAAACCCAGCTTTTCTTGCCAAAAACAAAGGGTAAATCAGCCGTCACATGTATCAATAGTGCCTCCCTCTACTCTCTGTGATTTAATGACCACCTATCAGCAGGATTAAGAGACATGGGGTGTCCTTTAGTGTCTCACCCTACATCAAGCTCAGTTTCCCAAGTTAAAGCATGCTGCCCTTAGCGCGAAGAAGAATGAAGACAGTATCCTACGTATTGCGCCTACCTAGAACATGCAGCAAAACCAGCCACCAGACTACAAGCAATTTGGGTCTGGAAGGCACATGAGGAAAACACCAGGTAAAGTTAGGAAGCAGGCAAAAAGCAAGCTCCCTCTCCATTTGTCACTGAACAGTCACTTTCCAAACAGATTTCTTTTTCCCAGATTTTATTTACTTTTATTTCAAGGATGAGAAGAGGGGAAAACAGGAAAGAAAGCTTACAAATTCACAAGTCCCAGTAGAGAGAGAATTTTTTAGCCAAAATGAGGCAAAACATCCAAGCACAGAGCCTCATAGCAGGCCCCAGATTGCACTAAAGAAAGAGATGACAGCAATGGGCAGAGCATCTCATCCAGGACTCAGGACTTTTCTAATTAATCTGAAAGAGCATGATTCTCTTCTGTTATGTGACCAACACTCAAGGATTCTTCTGTGCACACAAGATATATAGAAAATTTTTCTTCCATCTTTAGCATGTTAAACTGAATGTAAGATACCTCCTCTTTCCACAGTTAAAAAAAACTCTCAGCCTGTCATTACCACCTTCTTCATAACATATAGATATTTCAGTAGGGATCTGTACCTACTGAAGGGGGGTCACTTCCAATTATATATATTAATGTCCTGCTTCCTCCCAAATTAGAGTAGAGACATTTTATGATTATAAAAATATATAAAAATAATGCTGTCCGTGCGAAGTAAAAGAAGCTAATATCTACACACATAAGCTAGACTATTCTCTGTGATTGAGAATTAAATTTAGTTTTGAGCTTCCTGGTGGGCAAGAGAAAAGCAGAAAACATAATATTATCACTACTAATTAAGATGAAACATGTTAGCTCTTCAAGAGAAACAAATGGTTTTGTAGAACTAAAATCTAAAAAGAATTTGTTTACAAGGAGAATTGAACAACGCAAGCAATATCTTCAACAAAAAAATACATGAAAATTATAAAGCATTATTTATATTTCCAATCCTTGTTCTGACCTTTAAGAAATGAAAAAGGAAAATACATTAACATGCAATTTAGGAAAGGCAATTCTTCAGGAGAAGCAAACAAAGTTAGATATGCAGTATTCTGGAAGCCTAGTCTTATGTAGACAGGATGATAATGATCTCTCAGATGATACTCTTAAGTAATTTCAATTTCCTTATCTGGCCTTTTGAAAGGATCTTAATAAAGGATAATTCCAGTGTGTGATATCTGGTGAGCACCTGATAGACTATGAAATTAATTAAAGAAAGATTCTGGTGTTTTAGACATTGGGCCAGCACATGACCAAGTTAATGAACTACTATGAAAGCTGAAATTCCTTGCTTATATCTGGGGGCTGTGTGCTACTGAAGAAATATCAGAACTATGTGAACTAACACTACTAGAAATCACGGTTTCTCACTTGGGCCCTCCAAAAATCTGTTCTATCAGTATTTGACTACTTCTTCTCCCTTTCTAGTCCTCTATTGAATAATTGAGAAAACAAAAGCTACCAAATGTTATTTTCAAGCCTTCTTTTCTCCTCTTCCCAAAACTTAACTACATCACCACCCAGAGGAAAAGCTTCTATTCAAAGCTGGCCCTGCCACAATTTTGTCTTGCCTTGTCATCAACCTTGCTTTGTCAATTATCATCAAAATTCTCTTTTCTCCTCATTCTTTTCCATCAGGTTTTAAAACTGCTTAAATCTGTCCCACCTGGATAATTTTTTCACTTAGAAGTGCATCTCTCTCTAGCTATCATTATATCAATCACCTTCCTTTCTAAGTCTCTAGGAATAATGCTATATATTAGCAGCCTCCACTTCCTCCCAACCTCTGCTCTTCCAATAGATTTAGAAATCAAAATATGATCAGAAAGGCAGATGCTAGGAGTAAGTGGAGGCTACTTGCTAATATCTGAATGTCCCCCAAAATTTGTGTGTTGAAACTTAATCCCCACTGTGGTGGTATTAAAATATGGAGCCTTTTGAGAAGTGATTAAGTCACTCTCATCTCTCATAAATGGATTAGTGCCTTATAAAAGCTCTGGAGGGAACTACCTTAGGCCCCTTTTGCCCTTCTGTTCCTACCACCATGTGAGGACACAGTGTTGATCCCCTCTGAAAGATGCAGCAACAAGGCACCATCTTGGAAGCAGAGAGCAGTCCTTACCAGACACCAGACCTGCTGGTGCCTTGATCTTGGACTTCCCAGCCTCCAGAACTGTGAGAAAATAAATTTCTAGTGTTTATAATTTATCCACTCTCAAGGAGTGATGTCACCAAAATGATGGAGTAGAAGCAATATAGCTTCACTCTTCCCCACAGAAAACCAAAAACAACTATCCAGTGCCAAGATGATTCAAAACTGAGGCTGTGAAGATTCTCAGGGCCACAGAAAAGTAAAAAATTATGAGCAGAAGACAAAGGGAACACCAAATCAGAGATAAGTTTCAACAGCATTATACTGAAGGAGGTGTGTTCATGCATCTGCTGGGCATGAACCCTTGGCCAGTCTCCCCAAACAGCAGGGAACGCCCTTTGTGACATCCCCCAAACCAGGATGGGCAGTGCTTTGAATTTGTTAGAGCTGTGGCAAACCTGGGCTTAGGGCACCATCTAGTGCCAAAGAGGAGGCAACAATCTAGAGCTAAGGGGACTCAACAGGCATACAGCATAGAACCTCTAAACACACATCACTAGAAAGACCAAACCAACCCAGACAATGAAGACAGAAATAAATAATCCTTTGATGAGAAGACCTAGACATATGTCCATAAGAGACAATAGCAAACAGGGAACCATGGCCTCCCCAAATGGAAAAAGCAAGGAACCAGTGACCAACCCCAATAAGACATTGATATGGGAGCTCTCAGATCAAGAATTCAAAATAAGAGTTCTAAAGAAAGTCAGTGAGCTCCAAGATAATTCAGAAATTTATCAGAGAAATTTAATGAAGAAATTTAAATAATTTTAAAAAATCAAACAGAAATCCTGGAGCTGAGAAATATGTTGGTGGAACTGAAAAATGCATCAGAGGGTGTCAACAGCAGAATTGATCAAGCAGAAGAAAGATCATTGAGCTCAAAGACAGGCTATTTGAAAACACAAGAGGAGAAAAAAGAAAAAAATGAAAAGGAATAAATAATGCCTACAAGATCTAGAAAACAGACTCAAAAGAGTAAATTTAAAGGCATTGGCCTTCAAAAGGGAATTGAGAAAGAACGAAGGCTAGAAATAATAACAAAAAAACTTTCTAACCCTAGAGAAAGATATTCAGGTACTGGAAGGGCAGAGAACATCAAACAGATTTGACCCAAATAAGACTGCTCCAAGGTATAACAGTCAAATTTCCAAAGGTCAAAGACAAAGAGAGGATCCTAAAAGCAGCAAGAAAGAAGCAAATAACATGAAGGAGCTTCAATTCTTCCGGCAACATACTTCTCAGCAGAAATCATACAGGCCAGGAGGGAGTGAAATGAAATATTCAAAGTGCTGAAGAAAAAAATTGCCAACCAGAGAATACTGTACCCATCAATACATACAGGATAGATAAAGACTTTCTCAGACAAACAAAAACTAAGGGATTTCATCACCACCAGACCAGTCTTACAACAAATGCTAAAAGGAGTTCTTCAATCTGAAATCCAATGAGACTATCATTCAACAAGAAAATCATCTGAAGGTATAAAACTCACTGGTAAAAGGGAGCACCCAGACAAATTCAGACACTCTAATACTATAATTGTGGTGTGTAAATTACTGTCTTGGGAATTTTGTTATAGCAGCAAGAATGAAATAAGATGGTACTAGTACAGAGCACTGTTTCTGTAGTCTTCTCTCTCTTTTCTATCAGCTCTCTTTGTCCCTGTTACCTTCCTGAAACTCTCTCATCCCTTGACTTCCATAGCATCTGATTTTTTCCTGATTCTTCCTCTTCCTCTTTCTACTTTTCTAACTATTCCTTCTCCTTCCCTTTTCTGTATCCTGTTTCTCATTTTCACCTTCCCCAAATTTCTGCCCCTGACTTTCTCTTTTCACACTATATGCTCCCCTTTAGCAATCTCATCTACTTTCATGGTCTCAACTACAGCTATTTGCTGACAAATATCAAATGTACCTCTCTTTCTAGATCTTTAGCCCATGGGATCTATCAATTTTATTGTCCAGTAGATACCACAAACTCAACTAGTCTAAAATTAATTTTTTCCCAATCTGTGGTTCCTCCTTTATTCCATTTTTAGTCCAACAAAATAGAAACCTGGGAGTCATCCTAGATTTCTTTTTCTTCTTGATCCTTATAAGCAACCAGCCACTAAATCCTAATCTCCTGCTACATAGCTGTCAAATCCATTCCTCCTTTCTCTTCCCATTGATACTTTCTTTAGTGAAGCTCTCATCATCTCTTGACAAAATCGATTAATTAATTAAAATGGCTTTTCCTCCACCACCACCTGCAACCATCAGTGGCCTCCCAACTTCCGATTTCACTTCTTAACCTGTCTTCTCCAAAGCTTTCAGGGTGCCCTTTCTAAAATAGAAATCTGATCATGGTTCCTTCCTGCTTAAAATCCTTCACTGGCTCACCATGCTTCCAAAGTGGAGTCTAAATTGCTTGGTTTGATAAGCATGTCCTGTTATGACTTAGTTATTTCCCCCTTTTCAACCTGATCCTTCCTTACTCCTTTTCCCAGAACATATACTCCAAAATTAGCAGTATACTTAGGGTTTCCCATGTAGATTCTGTTTTCTGTGTTAATACTTTTACTCATATTCACTCCTTTGTTTCCTTCTCTTATTCCTGTAATGAAGTGGGCCTCAATTATCACCTTTTCTGGGATACTTCTATGAAGTTTCCCTCACTTCTTTCCCTGGCCTAGAAAGAGCTAGTTGAACTCATCTCTGTTATCTCTCTGCCTCATCCCTACTCCTATGATTGCATTTAGCAAACTGAATAGTAAGCATTATATAGTGATAGAAGGATTATATTTCATCTCTCTGTTCCTCAATGACTGTTGCAGAGGTCAGCCCAGAGAAGGTGCTCACTAAACATGTTTTTAATTAAGACAGAAATCTGGACATGACTTCTTTACCAACCAAGCGATATCTGTTGATCGAAAAGTGAAAATAACAGATAGTATACTTATGTATCCAGGAAAGGATTGTATTTGTTTATTTCAAGTTGTTCTCCCTAGTTCAACATCCTCATATCACCTTTTAAAGTCTTTTGTAAACAGTTTCTCCTCTTGAACATACTATCAGCAATTTGTTTGTTGATCCTTTTTTTCTGCCCTTTATAACAAACAAATTATAAAATGTGTTAGAGCACCATGGAAAACAGAAGAAACCACCCAGATTATCTTATCTAACAATATCTGTGAAATAAGCTGTCCAACCAAAGGACTTGCACACAGGTCCACATGTTGTGGGTGCAATTGTTATGAAGGGAGAGAATAAGAAGTCAAATATGTGCTGCTCGATGTTAGCAAATCAGCAAGATATACCTTTTACCTCTTTATTTTCACACCCTCACCCCAGAACTTTCCTGTACTTATTCCACACAGGATCATTAGGCTAAAGACATCTTCTTAATTAAGGTTAGACTAACCTGACAACAATATTAACATCTTGCATTTACCTAGCACTACACAGAGCACTGTCATATCTGGTCTGCACAATAAATTTAGAGGATTGTTTTTTGTACATTTTCCCATGATGGTTCTCTAAGCATGGCTAATTTCATGAATCTTTTCAATCAATCCTATCTCAGACCTCTAGAATCCAACCCTAGCCACCCTTCCCTGATTTCCTCATCCTTATTCATTCTATACCACTCCTAGTTACTTGCTGTAGAGATGGTATCACAGAGCTATCTGACAAAGTGTGATCTCCTACTCTTAACCACAACCCTCACAGAGAAGGAATTCTTTCTTCTTTCATTTTAACCAGGTGTTTCTTTCTGGTCTTCTTTTTCTGCCCTGAAGGGGTCAGAGGAAAAATAACTAATTTATAATCTCTTCAAATGGAGCTTCATGTGGAGTAGTCACTCTTGTTTGGCCGCACAGTGACAGACAGAGGGAGGTATTATTAGAGGGTGAGAGATGGCTACACATTGATTTGTTTTTTCTCTGAAAAAGGAGGTTGATTTCAAGACGGCAACAAGCACAAATATAAAGGTAGAGTTTCTCAAATACAGAAGAGGAATCAGATCAGGTAAGAAAATGGCTCGTTTTAGACTTTGCAGGGAAATGTGGAGAGCAGGTGAGTTGGAAGCAAAAAAAGTTGAAGAACAGAAGAGGCTTCTATTTTTCAGAGGCTTTCTGGTGTTTAAGAGTTCAGAGATAAAAACACTTCTTGGCATTTCAAGGTATCAGACTGTGGTCAGGAGTGGGTGGCTGAAGTGATGGCAAAGAACACAGAGTTGAGGTCAAAAAACTATGATGACAGGTATTGATGGGTTAGACACATGAGTGTCAGAATCAGCCAAACTAAGGCAAGAGTGGAAACCAAAAGGAAGACTGCCAGTGGTAAGAATGAGCTGCTAAATGACAGCAGCAAAGTCAGGGAGAATGTAGCTGGACTGGATAATATGGACCTCGAATGCATAAGGGTGATTCGTGTGAGTTAAAAAGCAAACAAACAAACAAACTTTGGTTAAGAAAGTATCTAAAACAAACCTAAAATTAGTCCTGGCTTTGCTACTAATAAACTTTATGATCTTAAGCAAGTCATTTTCTTTAATTTTTTCAGTCCTTTATTTTCTCATTCGTAACATGAGAAAGTTTCCTAAAATCTATGCACTTTTATCTTAACCATGAATTTCATTTTCTTCTCATGTTACTAGATTTAAGGGATAAAAAATCTATTCCTGACTGACTTATTTCTTGTGCTTGCTCAATATTCATCAGCTGAGAAGAATCTATCTCTTTGGTGGTAGTTTAGCAAAAACAATATAAAGGTATTTATGTATACCACCTCCTTGTTCTCTGAAATACTGCTGTGAAGTATGTAACATGGTAGCGATTATCATTCTCATTTTATAAATGAAACTGAGAGTTACATACAATATTTCCCATAGTCTTTTGCGCATTTTTCAAAAAGGTGATTAAATGTGTTTTTATAAACCATGAGCCTACAACTACTTATATATTTCTATGTCTCTTCCAATGATCAGACCCTTGAGGATAATAGTAATCATGATAGTAACAATAATAGTTATTATTGTGATTATTGTTATTTTAATTTATGTGTTCCTAGCACCAAGAAAAGTGTATGGTGCATAACAGACATGTGTGTTTTTAATACATTTCTTTATTAGAAGGCAAATAAATTACTTGGTAACCAAAGAATTTCTGCTCCCCAAAATCTTATGCTTCAATCACCAATTAAGGCTTTTACCTGAATCATTTAGATAATTGCCTTGAATCTCCAATTTGTTGGCTATGAAGTTAATAAAATAGATACTCCTAAAATTGATAAATGGGGATTTCTGAGCACCAAGTTTCTGCTTGAGCAAATAAATTCTCTTCATAAAAACATTAAAGCTTTATTTGGTACTATAATGCCTTAAGTTTAAAAAAGGAAGGCTTCTCGTGAGACTAAAGACAATTAAAATGATAATTTCTCATGAAAGTTAAAGATTTAAAGTTAAGATTTAAAATATTTTAGACATTCATAGAGAACAATTAAATAGGAAAAAGAAGTAAATATTTCTACATGAATTTGGATTCTAATGATGAGGCTTTGTTGGATAAGACAGCAATATAATTTTGACAAGGCTTTATATCTTGCCTTGATTCTGGTTTTCAACTACAGCTTCTCTGAAAATTGACTATCTTCTCATATTGAGATGCTTCTTCCAACATAACATCAGAACAGCATGTGCTATGAGTTTTTCAGTGGTTGTAAATGCTCACTACTCTATTCTGTCCTTGACTGTGGTCCCCCAACCCTTTGTGGTCCTACTAATCCATATACTAAAAATATGGCTTTTGATAAGTCTCTTTATGCTGACATCACATGAGCCACTGCCCATCAAGTTATTAAATATTCATGAAACAGTCATTGCATATTAGCTCTGTAGATCACTCAGAGAAAAATTTTAGTGCCTGAAGAAGAATGGCAACTGCCAAGCCACAAGACAAAAACATAAAATAGAAGCTACTACCACCACCTACCCTATGCAGGCCGGCATCTTATAAAATTTGCTGCAGGACAAACGTAGTCATAGAGTAACAGTATGTCAGAAGAATCAAGGAGAGTCCCAAAGAGTAATAAAAGTGTCTATTTTTTCATCTTTGTGTTCACGTTAATCTTATGCACATAATATCCATTCAGTAAATACTGATTAATAATTTAAAAATGAGTTGAATAAGTCTAGCCAATATAGGAGGGAAAAAACCCAAAGATCAAAATTCAAAGATATGGCAATCTGAGACCATTTGGGGCAGAAATAAATGGCTTTATACTTTTCAACAGGCTCCATGATTGCCACTGTATCCCACCACATGTAACAATTTATATTCATGATTACTTGGTATATTAAGGAAAAGTATCTATTAAATTGAGCACTGTCTTTAAAAGAAGTTAGGGAACTATACAATAGCATTTGCAAAGATCACGTCATAAAATGTTTCAAATGTAAAAGGTTGGGCTTTGGAAGCCAACTCTCAAGTAAGTATAAAGTATACAAGTAGCTCAGCAAGAGAATCAAGGTTCTGGAAAAATAAGATATTACTTGGATGTGAACACTTTTTAAAATCACAAATAAAGTACCTTATACCTATTCCTAGCTATTCTTTC
>RJWJ010024876.1:5180-24544 GCA_004363605.1 Indri indri | reverse complement strand
CTGACGACACGGGAGGATTGTTTGAGGCCAGGAGTTCAAGACCAGCCTGAGCAAGAGCGAGACCCTGTCTCTACAAAAACTAAAAAAACATTAGCCAAGCATGGTGGTGCACGCCTGTAGTTCCAGCTACTCAGGAGGCTGAGGCAGGAGGATCACTTGAGCCCAGGAATTTGAGGTTGCAGCAAGCTGTGATGATGCCATTGCACTCTAGCCTGGGTGACAAAGCAATTGTTACATCTCCTTGATGAACTGACCCCTTTATCATTATGTAATGTCTTTCTTTGTCTCTTTACAGTTTTGGACTGAAAGTCTACTTTGTCTGATATAGATGGTCCTTGACTTATGATGGGGTTATGTTGTGACAAACCCGTCGTAAGTTGAAAATACTGTAAGTAGAAAATGTACTTTCAATTTACAATATTTTCAACTTACGATGGGTTTACCTGGACATAGCTCCATCATAAGTCAAGGAGTATACTCAGTGTGTATCACTTTTGTACCATCATACAGTAAAAAAATCGTAAGTTGAACCATCGTAAGTTAGGGACTGTCTATATAGTTACCCCTGCTCTCTTTTGATTTCCATTTGTGTAGAATATCTTTGTCCATCCCTTCACTTTCAGTCTATTCGTGTGCTTAAAAGTGAAGTGAGTTTCTTATAGGTACCATATAGTTGGGTCTAGTTTCTTTAATCTGTTCAGTTACTCTGTGTCTTTTTATTAGAAAATTTAATCCATTTATATTCGAAGTAATTATTGATTGGTAAAGACTCACTACTGCCATTTTCGTCATTTGTTTGCTGGTTGTTTTATAGGGACTTTGTTTCTTTTTCCCTCTCTTGCTATCTTCCTTTGTGGTTTGTAGTTTTCTGTAGTGGTATACTTTGAATTCCTTCTATTTATATTTTATGCATCTACTATAGAGTTTTGCTGTGTAGTTTCCGTGAGGCTTACATAAAACATCTTATAGTTACAACAAGCTATTTCAAGCTGAAAATAACTTAACTTTGATGACATACAACAACTCCACACTTTCCCTCTTCCCCCACGCAATACAGACGTATTCAGATACCAGTGACTTCAATAGTGGAATTATCAATTAAAGCATATAAACTAACTATACATGAAATGTTCAAAGAAATGAAGGATAAAAACAAAACAAGGCAAAAATAAGAGATTATCAAAAATAATGTGAAAAAATTTTTAAAAGTTTTTAAAAGTGAAAAACATAATATGTGAAATTAAAAACTCAAATACTAATTTCAAATACTAAAGAGAAAAATAGTAAAGTAGAGTATAAATCTGAAGATAGTAACAAAACTATGGCAAAAAAAGAAAAGACAAAAAAGTGTGAAAAGAATATTGAATGAGAAGGTCTAAAACATGTTTAACTGGAGTTCCAGAATAAAAAAATACGGAAAACAGCCAGGCTCAGTGGTGCAAGCCTGTAATCCCAGCTCCTTGGGAGGCTGAAGGAGAAGGAGCACTTGAGCCCAGGGGTTCGAGGCTAGCCTGGGCAACGTAGTGAGAATGTCTCTAAAAAATAAAAATAAATAAAAAAATTTAAAACAAAGAAGAGACATAATACTGGATGACATAATATGCGAGAATTTTCCGAAACTGAAGAAAAACATAAATCCACAGACACAGGAAATACAATGTACACCAAGCAGGGCAAATACAAGGAAATCTAGAATTAGACATTATAACATTACAATGAAATTGTTAAAAACAGACACACACAGAAATATGAAACGCACCCAAGAAAAGTGGATCACATATAAAGGAACTGGCATTACAGTGACTGCAGATGTATCAACAGCAACGATATAAGCTAGATATAACAGAATAAATAATATCATCAAAGTATGAGTCATCTTTGTGCACTCAGCTCCTATCAGAGTGCCAAACACATCCCAACGTGCTCAGAAAACGCTGGTCAAATAAATCAACTCTATTCTCCATCTCTACTTCAATCAAATGATTCAATTAGGTACTGGGACGAATCGGACATCCATTAATGAAATCTGAAATTGGCTCATTTCCTTATTTTGTTAGAGTCCTGGGGTGGAGGAGGGTGCAGTGGTATCTTCACCACAAAGAGAAAAACATCTGCTGATAAGAAACAGTGACTCCCCGTGCCCCTACTCCTCACCCTTTGTCTTCAGTCAAAAGAAATGCCTTTGATTCACTGTTGTTAGCATGGAATGTTTTTGTTCCTAATAAAGATTCATGTCATCCCTGCACGGACGACTGTGGTGCGTGTTTGTGAAGGCCCACTGCACCATGTTGACTACAGAAAGTCTTACTCAGCTCCACTTTGAGTTTACTCTGGCATTTCATGTTCTGCTGACCACAGTCAAAACCTTTTCCCCCCACAATGGCTGCATGTTTGAGCCATCCCCACAGAATGCCGCCGCAGTCTGAACTGACATACAGGAACTCAGAGGGTACCTAACAAACAGAAACACTTCAAATCACTTTTAGAGTTAATAAGTTTTCTACTGAAGTAAAAAGCAAATATTATTAGTACAGAAATACATTTTTATTTATTAAAACAAAGCCATGTAATGTGATATATTTTAGCTTAGTTTGAATTTTTGAATTTCCTGCTTTTAGGGACTATGAAGTCAGATGCTCAAATTCACTTGAGACAAAATTGTATTGTTTTCCAAACTATTCAAATATAACCCCCCAAATCCTACTAAATTAAAAATTTTATTTGTACATGGAACTAGACTAATTATTTTACTCTGCAAGTAATTTCAATGCATTTACGTAATTACATACTTCTGAAATCTTTTCATTTTTCTTTAGCATTCATTGTAGACTGAAATTAACTCCTAAGTTAATTGAAATACTACCATGAATTGGATTTATATCTGTTATTAATTAGTCTACTTATGCCTTGTCCTTTTTTCAGAAAAAATTTAAAGTAAAAAAAGATCAATGACTAATTTAGAATACTTTGGGATCTTTAAATTTGCCTCCCTAAAAACTTTATCAGACCACATGCCTACGGGCCATGACAGTGTCAACAATGGAAAAGCACTTAAGAAGCAGATAAGACAACTACCACTTTCTCTGACTTTGGAGGCGTCACTTTGGCTCTCCTCATCTATGAAATGGGAAAATTGCACAAGAGGATTTCAAAGTTCCCTGGGTCTAGCTTTGTGGTGAATATACCATTGCACCCTCCTCCACCCCAGCACTCTAACAAAATAAGGAAATAAGCCAATTTCAGATTTCGTTAATGGAAGTCTCATTTTATTCTTCCCAGTACCTAATTTAGTCATTTGATTGAAGCAGAGATGGAGAATAGAGTTGATTTATTTGACCAGCATTTTCTGAGCACATTGGAATGTGTTTGGTACTATAATAGGAGCTGAGTGCACAAAGGTCACTAATACTTTGATGATATTATTTATTCTGTTATATCTAGCTTATATTGTTGCTATTGATACATCTGCAGTCACTGTAATGCCAATTCCTTGGTATGTGATCCACTTTTCTTTGGCTGCATTTCATATTTCTGTGTGTGTATGTATTTTTAACAATTTTATTATAATGTTAGAATGTCTAATTCTGGATTTCCTTATATTTGCCCTGCTTGGTATACATTGTATTTTCCTGTGTCTGTGGATTTACGTTTTTCTTCAGTTTTGGAAAAGTCTCATAACACACACGGAATCTTCTTCCAAGCCTCGACTTCCTGATTTATTCAGTAAGGCTCTAACACCAAGACCGTGAATTTATAACCATAGCAATGTTTTCTTCCCATTCCATTCTTCACATCTCTGTACCCGCCACACAGCTGCCCACTTCCAATCGTTTTTCTATCTGTTGAAATGATATTTTTCACTTTATTTTATAGAGCAGGTTCATTCCATTGAGAAAGGGCTCTCAGTGTTGAAGATAATAATAGAATGCACCATGATAAAAACATATCATTGAATACTTACATTTAAATTAAAGAATACAGTCAAACTAAAAACATGTCTACTATAAGCAACTTCTTTCAAAAGTCTGCAACTCAAAGCATAAGTAGAATATATTTTGCCAGGTCTAAAAATACTAGATAGATTTTTAAATCAGTAATAGGGATAATGGCCAAAGGAAATCTATTTTTGTGAAACTCTCCTTAAGCCTCTTTGAGCTTTCTGGGAGTGAACTGATGAGACACCTCACGGAGGAAACAGGACCGTTACCTTGGCGGGCAGACCACTGAGCCAACACAGGCATGCCCTCGCTCCAATCACAACTGGAACCACCTCTGCTTCCTGTCACAAGCCCAGAAGAGGGACCTGAAAAGGGGGGAAAGGAATAACAACCATGCTGAACAAGTAGCATCTGAGGGACAGAACCTTCTAGACTGTTGTTCTGACTGCTCTGTGAAGAGGCTGCCAGTCGGGTGGGTCAGACAGAAGCAGTTTTTAAACATGTCAACTTAACGAAATCAAATGTACTTGTGTCTCATCTATCTCGTTCCCTTTGTGTTGGCTTTTCCTCCTCCTTTGCTTCAACCATTTGTTCTTACAGTTACTTAGCAAACGTGTGTTGAGGCACTGAACGCTGGACAGAAGGGATACACAGGTGAACAAACACCAAGGTTCATCTCCTTATGTAGCTCAGAGTCTAGTGGGGCACAGACGCACACAGACAATGACGACACAGAGCGTCAGTCTGAAGATAGTAAATAGCATTCCTGATGTTACAGTAAAATACCTCTGGGCTACCCAATCCGGAATTGGGGCACCAGGTAAAGAAAGCTTCCTGGAGGAAGTGAAGACCATGCAGAATCTGGAGGAGAGAGAGCCAGACAGAGGACTAAGCAAGGACAGAAGGGATTAAGAATTTCTTTTTTTGAAAGTCAAAGTAAATTGAGCAAAAAAATTAAACTAAAAAAATCTTAACGAACGAAAACTAAGATTTAACAGAATTATAGTGAGAAGATGCCTAAACTTTGGGACCCTTATGAAATCTTCCATCTTCCTTGCATCTTGGTTATCAGGATGATGGAGACAATTTAGGAGGTACAAGACCACACCTTTCAGAACAAAGTCGTACTAGCTTCCACTTCAGCATCCACCAGTGGCCAGAAAGTATAATGGGCTGCCTGTTCTTTGCTTCATATCTGCACAGCAATGACAGACAGAACAATTAATCTGAGCAAGTATGTAAAACAGTTAATCCAAGCAAGGACGTTGATGTAGCCAGTGCCGTCAGCCCTACCTGATGTAACAAATGCCTTTTAGAAACTACAGAATTAACCAGGAAAAGTAACTTACTCCAAACAAATATCACCCCTCTTCAAAATGGCCTTTATAATTTCTCTGCCCGTCTCCCAGTATGCAGCCTTTACTTCCAGGGCAGTACCACATGGCTGTACACTGTACATCCAAGAGGGCGCAATTCAAGTCACAGACATTGTAGATTTCTATACTGATGATGACAATTTTCTGGCGGAAGCACTGGAGTGTCTTGAGGAAGGAGAGCCCTTTCTTATTCCTATAAAGGTAACAAATGGACTAGTAGTAGTCCTGTGTTTTTCTCTCTAACTCTGAAACTATACAAGGAAAACTGGTTCTAGTTAGGAAGGAAGTGATGGGTACGGATAGAAAGAGAAGAACAAGGGAGCTGCTCTGGTTTCTCATTGCGTCCCACTCCAGTGTATCACAAATGATAAAGATCACTGAGAGCTGCAACTGGCCGCCAGTCCAACAACATTGATCTTCTGCATGAACCTGCTCTCACTCAAGCCCGGGGTTCTGACTCCTGTTCTCAGGTTAAACGGAGAAGGGCTTAGCAATCATCATCCATTCGACCCTGCCCTGGCGCCAGGTTTCAGAATGCTATATAGCGCTGCTCTCGAAATTCCACCTGTGCTCCAAGCTTCCTGCTTCCTAACCTCTAATGCTGACTGCTGTTCCCCGGCAGGGACCTACCTCCAATCAGTAGAGACCTACAAGCACTCAAATCGGTCAACAACAAAGGTATCCATACAGTTTTTAAACATTCTATTCATTGTCTGAATTAAACTGGAGTGACTTCAATACATTATTTCAAGCTACTGTTTTAGTTACCAAGAGTAATAAAAAGCATACACATACACACACCAGTGTCTGAAGATATTTAACTGTGATTATAATCTGTAACTGAGACTATCAAACTTTCTTAATTAAGCATCTTTCTAAGGTTAATTTGTAACAAATGAATAATTTTCAAGATAAAAGTATAATATATAAAAGTTAATAAAACTGGCTCCAAGTTAATTAAATTTATTTTCCTTCAGATATATCCTACCCTCCTTCAAATGTAACATGAATAGCTTTGTGAAAGCAAGGCATAAAACCATGAAACATATAAACCAGCAACTACTAACACAAATAATCAAGAGGGCTATTCCGATATATAAATAAAAATCTACACGGTAGGACTTATTCTACACTCAGCACTCTGCAAGACTGTATTCGAGTTGTGATCACGACAACGATGCTCAGCGTTGACGTGGCTCTCGACTGCATGCCCGGCACTGTCCACACGCCGCTCATGTATTAGTAACTCGTCTGATCTTTGCAATGTCCCTATGAGATCGTACTATGGTGACCCCCATTTGTCTCAGTCTCTCCCATCCTTCAAGGAGGAATATCATTTCCTCACAAGTCCTTCCCTCATTACTCCTACCAATTCAAATTATTTTCTACTCCCCCTTTCTACTATTTCTATAACGGATATAAGTATGTCTATTATAGGACTTATCACAGTTCGCCCTAAAGTTCTTTATGCATGTTTCTTTTTCTTGCCATTATATCACAAGTTTCTGGACTGTCTTATTCATTTTAGTAACCCTGCAGTGCCTAGCACAGATTCTTGCACAAAGAGCATGCCCGGCAAATGTTTGTTGAACTAACACTAGCATTAATATGGGAAAAAAGAAGAAAGGAATTTAGCAGCAGCTTTAAAAACAAAGAAAGAATCATGAATAAAAAACAGCAAGCCATTATTCTCTGTGTCTGCAGATGAGTGAACAAAAGAGATCCCAGAGATTATAGGATAAAACATTTAAATATTAGGTAAACATTAAACCATAATTATACTGAAAGAAAATACAGGTGAATGTTTACATAATCTTAAGAAGTGAAAGGCCTAGACATGACACCGAAAGAAAAATCAAGCAAGAGAGAAATTAAATAAATGATCAAGAGAGCCAGCTCTGAGTCAGGCTGCGTGGTTTCAGTTCCCAAGTTGCTCTTTGTGGAGTCAGTTTCTTCATCTGCAACATGGGGATGACAACAATACCTACTCATACAGTCATAGCGTGGAATAAAGGAAATAATGACTAGAAAGTTCTTGACACAATGCCCAACATGGTGTCGTTCATCAACGTCTGAAAACGAATCAATGAAAGAAAAGACAGATATTTGACTCTAAAAAACTAACATCTATGCTCTAAAAAAATACCGATAAATAAATATCAAATGACAAACAGGAGAAAAAAAGATTGATATCCTACATGAAAAGCTTTTAGAAATTAACAAGATGAAAATCTCAATAGAAAAAAAATAGGAAAGCATAATTTAGCATTTCACAAAATATTAATACAAATGAAATAACCAAATATGAAAAAGTCCACCTTATGAAATTATTAGGTGTTAGTTAATTTTTTGCTTATTAAATCAGCAATATTAATGATGCTATGAAGCAATGAGCATGCTTTTATAGCTCTGAGGAGAACTTAAACTGGCATATTTCTGAGGGCATTTTGTCAAAAGCTTTAAAGTGTGTATACCCTTTGACCTAGGAAACCTAGGAATTTACACCAAGGAAATAACCATTTATATTCACAAAGATATAAACTGCAGCTTTATTTATAAGAGTGAAAAACTGGACATAACCTATTTTATACCTAACTATTCCAACAATAAGAATAGTTAGTAAACACCTTTACAAAACTTTGAATGCTGTGATCTCATGGGAAATATTCAATGCCATGAATGAAAAAGGAAACAATAGAATAGCGTTATTATATGGTCTCGTTTTCAATAAAACAACAATAACAAAATGTGTGTAGATTTGGGTATATGTATACAGATACACATAAAAAATATCTAAAAGGAAACATACCAAAATGCTAACATTGATTACCTCTAGATAATGAAATTATAGGTGACTTTGGAAAGATATAACACTTGCTAAATTTTTTATAATAAACATTTTTGTAATTAAGAAAATTATAAAAATCATCTTTTCCAAAAGGAAAAATTAAACATTAAGGGATAGTCTTGCCCATCATTCAGATATCCCTGAAACTAGAATATATCTTCAACGGTGGCTGCGCTGTGCTCCTTAGAAAAGTCATACATTAATGAGATTCAGTCCACAGGTTCTATGGGTATGCAAGCAGTTCAAGTAGGTCAATGGAAAAGTTCAACAAAATACCAAAAACAACTCAAGAGAACATCATATGCTTAATGGTTAAATAGCATTAGAAAAAAAAAGAAAACTAAGCAGTACTGGATAAAGCTAAAACCTTAATCTCATGCTTACTCAGCAGCAAAAAGAAAAAACAAAAACAAACATTAATTATGGAAGATTTAGTGATCTGTATGGTTATACTTTCAGAAACACTTCCAGTGTGTGTTTATCTATGCTGTAACTCATTGCTTTCTGCAAATTTAAAGGAAGCTTTTGGCTGACAGTTCAAATGCTTGGTCGCAGCTAAGAGAAAAAAATCAGTTCAACCATGTTGGAAATAGGCAAGAGGAAAAAGTCCTCATGCTTCAAAAGTGGTGTGCGTGTGCATGTTTAGCGGCTTTCTAGCTTCATAATAAATCTAGGAAGGGCCCATCTTCAGCCCCATCCTACCCACCTGGCGAGGACGGAGCAGGCGCATCGCTGCGTTATTGGATTGTACATTCGTTCATTCTTACAACCCTTACTGAACAAAGAGCCCACGAGTACAGAGCAGCGAGAGGCGCGGTATTGCAGCATCGAGAGCGGTCTACTACCTTGTGCCTTTTTAAAACCAGTGAGAGAAGAGATCTGGTTGAAGAGTCTTAATTTCATCTACTAAAATAAATCTTGAATACAATTGCTAAAAAAAACAATGGGACTAAGTAAATGACTGCTTAAATTGTCTATCCATTGTCCATCCCACTTGCTTTTTCCTGCCCAGCATCACTGCCCCTTCTCTGCGCAACAGCACCGAGTTTTCCTTTGGGGGACGACCTCTCACATTTTGGCTCACAGGGTGGGGCTCACCTCATTTCCTGACTTCAGGGATTGACAGGTAACCCAGGAATGTACACAGAATGAATATTCATCAAGCACATGGCCAAAGCAGGTCCACTGGGGACAAGGATCATCGGCCTCAAAACTTTTCTTTATGCTTCCGGGAAAGAAGCACATTCTTTCTACTTGGGTTTCATGCTGAGGGGATAAGACCCTATTGCTTCTGGGGACATCTCTGCCATCACTTGGAAAGAGCCTATGGAAAAATGAAGCCAATAAAGAAGGGAGTGGAACGAACACACAGAGAAAAACAGACTACTGATAAACTATTCTTAAAAGCTGGATCTGACCATGTCTGAAGCCATTCATCACCAGTTCATTCATTAACAGTTTTCTGTCACATGAAACCAAAGAGGCAGTAAATGTGGGGAAAATGGATTAGATGGTTGTCTCCTCCCTCCTCAATTGGTCTACCTGTCTCTGTCGGCTTGGGCTGCTGTAACAAAAAATTCATGGACTGATGAGCTCGAACAATAGACATTTACTTCTCACAGTTCTGGAAGCTGGGAAGTCTGAGAGCAGGGTGCCAGTATGGTCGGGTTCGGTGAGGCCCTCTTTCTAGCTGACAGACTTTACTGCCTTCTTGCTGTATCCTCACGTGGCAGAGACAGAGAGACAGAAAGAGAAAGAGGACGTGAGCATGCACGCTGTCTGGTCTCTTCTTATAAGGGCACTAATTCCATCAAGAGGACCCCACCCTCACGATCTCATCTGAAATTAATTATCTCTCAAAGGCCCCACCGCCAAACACCATCACTTTGGGGGTTAGGGATTCAACATATGAATTCGGGAAGGACACAAACATTCAGTCCATCACAATACCTAAATTGCTTTTAGACACACAAAAAAATAGATTGGAGGAGGTTATTCTGTGTAACCTTTATGTTTCGCTAGAAGGTTGGCCTTATCCTTAAGTGCATATCACTGCTCACCCAAAGCCTAGTCCAGTGCCTGGAACATGGCATCACTCAATAAATATTTGCTGAAAAATGAATATGCGAATTAATCCTTTGGCACTTATTTTCAATACAAAACCAAACAATATCATGAATGCCATAATACAGATATCAGCAACAGGACATGAAAGCACCCAGAGAAGTCTAATTATATGCTAGAAACTAGAGATTCTAGATTCATATTCCATACTCAGTTGATCTGAACACCACCTAACACAGTCACCAACATATCTCCTTGTCTTCTCTTTAGCTCTACACTTCAACAGGCACAAAATACTTTAATAGTCAAAAATAATCCCCAATCACTGGCCTCTTCTATTAATATTTAACCAACTGGAGAAACAGCTCTGAAATCTCAGCAGAGGCAGATGTCTGCGTGTGTTCTATGTGTGTGTCCTTACGGCCGGCAAGGCCCTGTGGGATCTGTCTGACCTCGTCTCCTCCCCTTGCCTGCTCTGCTCCAGCCACACGGGCCTCCTTGCTCTCTGAAAACACTGGGCACTTCTCACCCCAGGACCTTTGCTTTTGCTCTAACCTCTAACCCCTCATCTCTCTTCAGGTCTTCACCCAAATGTCACCTTCTCCATGCAGCCTTCCTGACCATCCCATTTATAACTGCAAACTTCTCCACCACTAGTACTTCCTATTTCATGGCATTTATCACCTGCTAATACATGATGCCCTTATTTATTTTCTTTATCAACTGTCTCCCTACACTAAAAGATAAGCTCCATGAAAGCAGAGATTTCAGTCTGTTTTCTGTTGAACCATCAATGCCAAGGTAATACTATAATAGATGCTGAATAAATGAATAAAGGGATATGAAGCAAGAAAACTACAGCTAAATCATTAAGTGCTCTGATCCAAATTAAATTAAACATTAACATTTTCTAATCCGACAAACTACAGAATGTTATATCTGTGAACTCATTCAGAAGTTAGAACGAGAGAATTACTATAAATATATTCAAAACTGAGTTGCTATAAAATGTTGCCCTACGTTACAAAAATTAAGACATATAAAATTATTTAAGAACTGAAATGTTATTACAGAAAAACTATATTGATAACCAGAAGGCGTAAGATTTGCATTTACTTTGCTTCGGATCTAGAGCAATATTAAATATAAAATTTGAGCAATATTCGTTAGCAGAAAAATCAAGTTTGAAAATACTCATAATTTTTTTTCCTAGAGATGTCACACATTACTGTGTTTAGATGCCCTCTTACGAAAATGAAATAAGGCACTATCATAGAAAATAATAGGAACACACTGTGACTTCAAAAAGGTTTTTCTACTGGAAAATCAAAAAAATACCAATTAGAAAGGGGTTTCCTGGATGAAACAAAGTAGCAGGTCCCCTGCTCGTAATGGTCCCTGTCACCAGAGCCCTTCATGGCCCCCTTTCCTGGAGAGACCACCCAGCATGGATAGAAAGATGAGCTCAGCCCTGGCTGCCCCCAAGTGCCTAAAAAGAGGAACAGTAGTATTTACATCAGGGGTCCCAAGGACAGGCCCTAGAGGCCAAATATTTTGTTTATCACAAGTATTTTGAAAATTAGAAAATTTCCCATTAAAAACTGGAACTTCTGGCCAGGCTCAGCGGCTCACACCTGTAATCCCAGCACTTTGGGAGGCCAAGGCGAGAAGATTGGTTGAGGCTAGGAGTTGAAGACCAACATGGGTGACAGAGTGAGACACCATCTTTAAAAAAAGAAAAGAACAAAAACCTAGAATTTCTAATTTCTCTTAAAAACACGCACCTTCAAGCAACATTGAGGCTGAACTGCCAATAAAAAGAGGAGCTAAAGAATAGCTGCCCCTTGAGACTGAGCACCTGTTTTCAGGCTCACCACCGTCCCCACGACCCCTATTGCTTATACCTTGTTTCTACGGCCTGCTTGGCCGGAAGGAGTTTGAAAGCCCCGCTCTGCATACTCCAAGATTGTTCATGAGCACGTTTCTTATTGAGGGTGAGCATAAACCCCGAACTCCCTGCACTCTGCTGTTTGTCTCATTAAGCGCTTGGCCTCCCCTGCACTAGACTGAAATCCTGCTGCAGAGTAACATGAAGTCAAGGTCAGAACTGAACTGTCATTCTTCGCCCACTCACTGTGTGGCTTCGTGCAAGGCCCTCATCCTCTCTCCTCTTATCTGTGACGTGGGCATGGTGAGTCCTCCTCTGCCTTCCTCACAGCTGTCATGATTAAGTGGGATAATGGATGTAAAAGTTCATGGAAGAGTCACCATACAGTAAATGCTAATCTTTGGGTAAGACAGCACATTTTAAAAACATTATAAAACAACAGCATCTTATACAAATCTTTCAGGGTGGAGCACTGAGAGAAAGTTTGATTATCTATTCATGGTTAATGGCACAAAATAAATTATTAAGCCTCAGATTACTCAGGAAATGTAAAAATACACACATTAAAAACAATCTCTTTATTTTAAAAAATATGTCAGCATAAATAACATCTAACTTGTCAGATTGCTAAATTGGGAAATGACTAAATTTCCTGAGAACTAAAGATACGTTTAAGGTCAAATAAATTTAGCCAAATAAAGTTTTCAGGAACAGTACATATGACCAGAAAAGTCTATCTAATAATGACAATGTAAAAAATGAGTACAAGTAGTCTGCAAAGGAAACTGAGACAAATGCTGATACTAAAATATATGTAATGAGCTGGGATTACCACTGCCTCCACAGAGAACGTAACAGGATTTCATAAGCGGTTAACCAGCTTTAAGATTCCAGACAGTCAAGGTTGCTGTGATTATCTGTTACAAAGAAACAGACATGCAGAGTACAAGTATATTCTGGAAACAGTAACACAAAGACAAAAATAATCTAAAAAGTCCTTGAGGCATCCTGTCACTACATCCATCACTTAAATCTACGGACCTCAGTAATTTGGGACTGAAAATTAATCAAAATGGTCCACAGGTCATTGGTCAGGTTTATTCAGTCATCGAAAAACCTGGCCTAATTAAGCAAACAGATTATGAAAAATGTCTTCTCTGGAAACCTTCACCTTACCAAAAAAAGGGAACTTTTGAGACTAAACAAAACCAAAAGCAGTTACTTATATGCCGAATTCTACGTAATTTTTCAGACCTCTCCTTAAAGGGGGCAAAGGAGTAAAATGGGGTACACGAAGGGATTATTTTTTCTTGTCTTTTTTAAAATGTAGAGCTTGAGTATTCTTTTGTTTCTACAACTGGCTTTTAAAACTTTTATTCTTATCAAAGTAAAACATGAACATGGCTCAAGATTTGATTCAAATAGTACAGAATGCTTTACGATGAAAAGCAACAGCTTCCTAGCTCACCCCTTCCCAAGCCCAAAGGAAATCACTTTTCCCAGAGGAAATCACTTTGGGTTGATTTTTTGTTTCTTTTTTTATTTGTGCAAATTGAAGGAATACAAGCGCAATTTTGTTACATGGCTATATTGTGTAGTGGTGAAGTCTGGGCTTTTATTGTCTCCATAACACGAATAATATACATTGTACCCATTAAGTAGTGTCTTATTTCCCACCCCCTCCCAACCTCCCACCCTTCCAGTCTCCAATGGCTACCATTCCACACTCTATGCCCACGTGTGCACATTATTTAGCTCCCACTTGTAAGTGAGAACATGAGGTATTTGACGTTCTGTGTCTGAGTTGTTTCACTTAAGATAATGTCCTCCATTTCCATCTATGTTGGAAGACAGAGACATGATTTCATTCTTTTTTAGGGCTGAATAGTATTCCGCTGTGTGTATGTACCACACTTCCTTTACCCAATCATCCATCGGTGGACACTCAGGTTGATTCCGTGTCTTTGCTACGTGAATTTTTGTTTCTCTGGCAATCGGCATCAAGTCACCAAATAATGTGTTATAATTACATGACTTCTTTTATAAATTGCTTTTTGACATTGTCTATGGACTTCCTATTATGACAGATTCGAATTTAGCTTATATGAATCCCTACCCCACACATAAACCATACATGTACCGACAACACGCATTTATATAACGACTTTGATTTCTCTATTGATTACCTTCTTATATTAAATACTATAAATACTATAGTCACACTTTTGTTTTCTTCTTCCATCAACATAGACCATACCGTTTATCTCACAGGTGAACATACTAACAAGAGTAGCATTTTTTCCTTTGCGTCCTCTTGTCAACTACTACTACCACTAGATTAGCTTATACCTTTGAGATTTTCTTTCTTTTGGTCCATGTTTATTCCACTTATATAATATAATGAAGAAATTCACTACAATCTATCACAATCTCTTTAGAACCTATAATTATATAAGTTACTGAAACGGTACATTTGTGCCTCACTTTTGAAGACTGCTAGCAATTCATTATGAAAATCCATTCTAATAAAATACATATTCTTTTCTTTATATTACAGATGAACATAAGTCAAATTTCTCAAAAAACTAAGTTTTATTCAACCAAGGAAGTAGTAGTTGTAAATGATTAAGAACTGCTGGCCAGGCAAGGTGGCTCACGCCTCTAATCCTAGCACTTTGGGAGGCTAAGGCTGGAGGATCACTTGAGGCCAGGGGTTCGAGACCAACCTGCGCACAAGTGAGACCCCCATCTCTACAAAAAAAAAAAAAAAAAAAATAGAAAAATTAGCTGGGTGTGGTGGCACGCTCCTGTAGTCCCGGCTACTCAGGAGGCTGAGGCAGGAGGATTGCTTGAGCCAGGAGTTTGAGGTTGCTGTGAGCTATGATGATGCCACTGCACTCTAGCCCACGCAACAGAGTGAGACACTGTCTCAAAAACAAAACAAAACAAAAAAAACTCTGCATTCTGCTATCTTCAACTTTAGGTCAATTAGGTCAATTTATCTTTGAAACTAGAGGCCTTCCACAGCAGAATGCTATCATTAGAAAATAATACAGATTTAGCATAACTTAATTGTTTGGAGGGACAGATCACAGATTAGCTGCAGATTAACAAGAACCATCCTTCACCTTAATCCTTCTGCACAAAGTACCGGCCTGCTTTACCAAAGAGTTCTTTTCATCACTAACTCATGACCTCTGGCACAAGTCACTCTGTATCCCTTCTGCCTCCAACCCAGGACACAACACAAAAGAGTTTATTCTCTTGTTTTGCGCCACACCTATGAGCATCATGGCTCTAAGTACAGAGACAGCTGCTGATAAAAAGTCAATGGACCTAAATTGGACAAGATTGGACATTAACAGGATTATACGTTACAGATGTGATGTGAAAACCCCAATGGAGTTAAAAACAGAACTCAGTATACATCATGTAGTGGTTAGGCAGGCAAGCACGGGTTCTCAGGTCAGAATGGCTGGTTACAATGACCAGCTCTGCCACTGCCAGTGGTGTGACCTGAGTATGTCACCCAAGCCTCTGGACCCCAGCTTCATCATTTAAAAATCTGAGTTGCAGCAAGGATGAAAAATAATGATGCATGTAAAGCACTTAGCATGGTGCATGCATATAATAAGAACTTATAAATCAGCCCCACTAAAATTATTAGTGGTAACATTATGCTATTGGTCAGACAAACTTCATCGATTTTTTTAACATTATACCTAATCACACCTTTCATCTCTGCACACCTGGTGAAGTCAAATGAATTATATTCTTTTTCAGAAATCTACCTTTACCTCTAATTGCAGTCAAGACGAATAGGTCTGGGAGGCGAACAGCCCGAGCTGACCCTTCGGTCGGAGCTCCCTGCGATTTTAACCCTCATACTCTGCAGGTCCTGGTTTCGTGCTGCGTCCTTCGAATGCTTTCGCCATGTCCCTTTTTATCATCAGCCCCGATTTTTAGGATGCATTTTAAATAAGCTTACATTTGGAACCAGCTAAGAATGCTAAAAGCAGTTACGCTATCTTCCAGACAGAAGAAATCCTAAGAAAAACTAATTCAGTTACTACCTGGATTGTGACTAAAACCATCAAAGAGTAGCTACTGTTAACAAGCATATAGAAAAAAAGATAATTTGGTCTTAATGTCCTGTTGAGACATATCTGGGGCAAAGGAAAGTATATTTCTATGGAGATTTTCAAGATATTAAAAATGAGATAAAACCAAATGAGAGGAAAACAGAAATTTAGCTCATAGACTGAAAATCACCATATGTGAAATATCAAATAAATAGCTACTCTAATCTCAAACGGTAATCTTTCCTTTCAGCCTTTCTCATGTTATTGGACCAAACATTTCAAGGCTCATCTGTGTTCTATTACAATCCTAAAGACAACATATCTAGGATAGTGTTTATACATAAAAATCATTTTAAATCAGGAGGTGATATAAACTGATGTCCAGACTCCATTACCTCAGGACTTTATATAATTATATTGTCTTTTTTAAAATCCTGAAATGATAATTTTCTCCTTTGGCACAGAGTGTTTTGGCTCCACTTTCGATGCCAACACAGTCTCATCACGAAAATAAATTAAAAGTAGGTGGTCTGGTTAGTCTTCACAATGCTACATTTTAATCAGGCAAAGCAGTGAAAAAGATGATTGTCGAAAATGCTGGCGTATCTTCAAACAACAGCACGCTGTCCATTTTACTCACAATGAAAAAGCTCTTCAAGAGATTTCGATAAAGGTTTCCCTCCTACTTGCAGTCCACATTTGTAATGTTTATATAAGTGGGGGATATAAATCTTTCTCCAATGAACCCCATGGTTTTTAAAGCAGACTTCTCGTTATAAACTGCCTGTTTCCGTTTTTGCCTGCCTAAGCAAGCCAGGCGAAACCCATTCGAGAGAGACTGGAACTAATTTAATGTGCTCCAGGTTTAAGCCCCTAGCCTCTGCGCCTTTACAGGGAGATTTTACACACTGGATTACTGCTGACTTTAACAATGATTCATATGATAAGTGGCTTTTGATTTGTTTTTTAATGTCAGAAAATATGCATTTGCAAAAGAAATGTCATCAAAATCATTTTGTTAAAGCGATACCCATAAAAATTGGGGGAGGTAGAATTCGACTTTTCACAAAAAAAACAAAAAGCAGTCTAAATCATGCCGAAGTCTTCTTCACATAAATTTATAGTTTTACTCGGCGCAAAAGAAGACAAAGCTGTTTACAGACAGATTTAAGAGTGGATGAACTTCAAGATATGATTGGTTGACTTGATATACTTTACAAGGTTCGTTCCTATTATTAAAAATACCAAAGCCACAGTGAAGATAGACAAAAGCATCATTCTTTACCCACCCTCAAAGACGCCCTCCGTGCTTTTTTCAATGATGCAAAATTCCTTGAAACCAACACTAATTAAAACAAAAACACATTCATAAAACCCGGAGTAAGATCCATCACCCTAAAGCATGTCGAGGGAGGAAAGTTTCCTTTCCTTAACTCAAAAGAACAGAGCGGCGATGACATTAATTCAAAAGAAAACAAACGGAGAAACAAAAGTATGTGTTACACTATTTTCCTAGATTTCTGCATTTAAGTGGCCTGAACTGTTCATCAGAACATGCTTTTAAAATGCCAAATGTAAGGAGATAGCCTCGTCCCAGTCATCTGTTAGTTTCCTCTGTTTTTCTCCTGATGCTCCTTTGGAAAGGCCAAGCACAGTCTCACAGCAGGGGGCAGTATTGTAACATCGTGCTCACACTCGAAAGCACGCAAGACCAGACCAAAGGAGGAAAAAGGGCCATTATTCTTCATTAAGATTTAACCATGTTGGCATAATTACCCTAATTCATCACAAAATTTCAAATTTTTTCCCTGAAGCCCAACCTGCTTTTTTTAAACCACCTACATACCATGTGAAGGTGTCTTTTTTTAAAAATTTTTTATTTTATTTCATTTTTTTCTATTTCAGAGTATTATGGGAGTACAAACACCGTGGTTATATAAATTGTCTTCGCACCACCCAACAAGCATGCCCATCCCCCAGACATCACTCGAGATATCTTAAAGGATACAAAAGGCAAATGCTTTTTATTTTAAAAATCGACCCAAATATCTGAGACAGGCTGATTGTTGCTTACCAGTAGAAAGAGAACTATTTATTGAATGTCATACTTCAAAAGCATGAAGACTTTTCTAATTGCAAATATCCAGATGTTCTTTATTGTAAATATAATATCACATTAGGAGATGGAAAAAAAAGAATGAATATTTATTTCATCTTGGTCTAAAATGAAATGCAGAGCTGGTTTATAAACACAAGTCAACGTGACCCATGCTAATTAGATGTTAATTTTAAAAACATGGGATAAAAAAATATTTACAACTACAAGAATGTCTTCTTATTTTCCAGAAATAAACTTTTTCTTTCCATCTGCCTAAGATGGGTCTTGGCTGGCCTGTTAGGAAGTACAGAAACTGAAACTGATTGCATTGAATGCTTGGCTTCCAATGACTTACAAAGTTTTGAGAGTTTGTAGAGGAAAAAAAGCAAAGCCTTTGCCAGGTTCCAAGAATAAAACACAAAGATACATAATGGTAATGTGTTGTTTTTTTTTTTTACCATACATAATGGTAATCCATATAGATTTCTGTAAATATGAGTATTGAAACATTTATTTAATACTTGAAAGCCTTAAGGTCACTAAACAAGATAGTAATTACTATATTTGACTTTAAAAGAATCAAACCTCATATAGTCTTGGGCAAGTATTTTTGTTTAACTTTGCCTTTAATTTCGACTCAAGGCTTGTTTGCTTGCTTGCTTGAAGAGAGTGGGTATTATAAAATTCAAACAAGAATTTTTCTTTCCAATCTAATAATTCTACTAAAAAATTCAATATGAAAACTCTTGCTTTATAGACATATAAGCTGATATTTTTAAATGTACAAAAAAGGATCCTAAGAATACCAAAACATTGTTGAAATATCATAAGAAGCCAGCAAGAATTTATGCAGTGTTTAAATGCTATAAATTTAAATTTGAGTACTTCAAGTTTGTTATGGTTTCTTATACTCCTATTATTATATATTATACTCTCTGTACTTGCCAATTTTTTGTTTTGAAGTTGGGGTTTTTTAGTTTTATGTGGGGGGTGCGTGTGTGTGTGTGTGCGTGTGTGCGTGTGCGTGTGTGTGCGTGTGTGCGTGTGTGTGCGTGTGTGTGTGCGTGTGT
>RJWJ010024875.1:0-24372 GCA_004363605.1 Indri indri | reverse complement strand
TTCATTCTTACATAAGTTTGAAGCATATATTTCATACAACCAGAAGATATTGTGTTGGAAACTGATGCTACCAAGTAGTCTGGCCCAGAGCCTATATGTATTAACACATCATACGTGCAAAGTTATTATACATAATATCAATTTAATTTTAAAAAGCAGCCACATATCAGCCTCTAAGGTTAATGCATTGAATATTCCTGGTGGCTTTAAAGCCCCTACCCAGTCTTTTCTCCGTGCATCCTTCTCTCTCAGGCCCAGCATTAATCACTAACCGGAATTTGGGCCAATAGATTCTTTAGTTTTAATTCACGGCTTCCCCATATTTATGGGAAAAGAAGCGCATGTAAATTGTCTCGGTTCGTAATTTATCTTTTTACCATTTTTAGGGTGACCTTTGATGAAAAAAATACCTTAATTTTATAATAGACACAGTAACCAAACATTTCCTCGATGGTCAGAACTGTTTGGTAATCTATAAATGTAAACAGAATGTTTAACATTAGCATAATGACACACTCTCAATGTTGGTCTATGCATAACAACTTTAGTTTCTTACCTGTTTTAGTTTTTAAAATTTATAATGTATTTATATTTAAAATCATCAGCCTTACCAAAGCTAAGACCTTAATATTAATAACATCCTCTATAGATATCTGTCCAGCCTATCTCCTCACTCTCCTCCTTGATATTTGAGCTAATCTTCATCTTGAATTTCTTGTGCATTTTTCCTTACTTTCAAATTTATTTTATATATGTGCGTGGGGTGTGTGTATATATATTTTTTCCCAAAAATATATGTGTGTGTGTGTATATATATTTTTTTCCAAAGAAAAGCTTTTATGTGTGTTTGTTCTATGTATACACACACATATTCACACAATAATTTTAGGTTTTATATACTTTTCAACTGTATAAACAAGGTATGTGGTGCATATGGGAATACCTCAGACACATTGCAGGCTTGGTTCCAGACCCACACAATAAAGGAAATCTCACAGTAAAGAAAGTCACTGGAAATCTTTGTTTCCCAGTGCATATAAAAGATATACTTATACTCTACTATAGTCTATTAAGTGTGCAATAGAATTGTGTTTAAAAAAGTATTAATACACGCTTTAATTAAAATACTTTATTGCTAAAAAATGCTAATGATTATCTGAGCCTTCATTGGGTTGTAATGTTTTTGCTGGTGGAAATTTTTGCCTCAGTGTTGATGGCTGCTGAATAATTAGGGTGGTAGTTACTGAAGATTGGGATGGCTGTGCCAATTTCTTAAAAGAAGAAAACAATGAAGTTTGCCGCACCCATTGACGCTTTTCTTTATTTCAGAATATTATGCGGGTACAAACATTTTGGCTACATATAATGCCTTAGCCTTGCCCAAGCAAGGGCTACAAGCATGCCCTTCCCCCATATAGTGTGCTCCACATCCATTAGTTGTGAGTTTACCCACCCCCACCACCTGCCTCCCACCTGATCAGCGTGCAATGAATATTACTACCATGTGAGCACTGTAGTGTTGATCAGTTAGTACCAATTTAATGGCGAGTACATGTGGTGTTTGTTTTTCCATTCTTGTGATACCTCACTTCAAAGGATGAGCTGAAGCTCTATTCAGGAAAATATAAGAGGTTCACCATTGTTTTTTGTAGTTGAGTAGTATTCCATGGTATACATATACAACATTTTATTAATCCATTCATGTATTGATGGGCACTTGGGTTGTTTCCACATCTTTGCAATTGTGAATTTTGCTGCCCTAAACATTCGAGTGCAGATGTCTTTATTATAGAATGTCTTTTTGTCTTTTGGGTAGATGTCTAGTAGTGGGATTGCTAGATCAAATGGTATTTCTATTTTTAGCTCTTTGAGATATCTCCAAATTACTTTCCACAGGGGTTGTACAAATTTGAAGTCCCACCAGCAGTGTAAGAATGTTCCAATCTCTCCACATCCATGCCAGCATTTATTGTTTTGTGACTTTTTGATAAAGGCATTCTCACTGGAGTTCGGTGATATCTCATTGTCGTTTTGATTTGCATTTCCCTAATGATTAGAGATGTTGAGTACTTTTTTATATGTTTGCTGGCCATTATTCTATCTTCTTTTGAAAAGTTTCAGTTCATGTCCTTTGCCCATTTTTTATGGGGTTGTCTGATTTTTTTCTTGTTAATTTTCTTAAGTTCTATATAGATTCTTCTTAGCAGCCCTTTATTGGATGTGTAGGATGCGAATATTTTCTCACATTTGTAGGTTGGTTGTTCTGTCTAATGATTGTTTTCTTGGCTGTGCAGAAGCTTTTTAATTTGATCAGGTCTCATTTATTTATTTTTGTTTCTGCTGTGATTGCTTTGGGGATCTTCTTCATAAATTCTTTTCCTAGGCCGATGTCTATAAGAGTTTTCCCAACATGTTCTTCTAGAATTCTTAAGGTTTCATGCCTTAGGTTTAAGTCTGTTACCCATTATGAATTGATTTTTGTGAGAGATCAGAGGTGGGGATCCAGTTTCAGTCTTCTGCATGTGGCTACCAACTTTTCCCAGCACCATTTATTGAACAGAGATTCCTTTCCCCAATGTATATTTTTGTCTGCTTTGTCAAAGATTAGATGACAATATAAGGATGGTTTTATATCTGGATTCTCAGTCCTGTGCCAAAGGCCTTTTTCTCTGTTTTTGTGCCAGTACCATGCTGTTTTGGTTACTATAGCTTTGTAGTAAAGCTTGAAGTCTGGTAGAGGATGCCCCCCAATTTGTTCTTTTTGCTTAAGATTGCTTTGGTTATATGAGGTCTTCTCTGGTTCATATGAAATGTAGTTTATTTTTTCTAGATCTGTAAAGAATGATGATGATATTTTGATAGGGATTGCATTAATTCTGTAGATCACTTTAGGTAGTATGGACATTTTAACAATATTGAATCTGCCAATCCATGAGCGTGGTAGAGTTTTCCGTCTTCTACAATTTCTTTTCTCAGTGTTTCATAGTTCTCCCTGTATAGGTCTCTCCCCTCCCTCGTTAAATATATTACTAAATATTTAATTTTCTTTGATCCTATTGTGGAAGGTGTGCATCTTTGATTTGATTTTTGGCTTGACTGTTACTGGCATATATGAATGCCACTGATCTGTGAGCATTGATTTTGTATCCTGAGACTTTACTGAATTCATTTATCAATTCCAGGAGTCTCTTGGTTGAATCCTTGGGATTTTCTAGATATAATAGCATATCATCAGCAAAGAGTGAGAGTCTGACCCCCTTCTGCCCCCATTTGGAAACCCTTAATTCCCCTCTCTTGTCTGATTGCTCTGGCAAGAACTTCCATCACTATGTTGAAAAGAAGAAGAGATAGTGGGCAACCTTGTGTTGCTCCAGTTTTAAGTGGGAATGCTTTCAATTTTTCCCCATTCAGTATGACATTGGCTGTGAGTTTATCATATATGGCTTTAATAATATTAAGGTATGTCCCATCTATGCCTATTTTGTTAAGAGTTTTTATCATAAAAGTGTGCTGGATTTTGGCCAAATGTTTTTCTGCATCTATTGAGAGAATCATATGGTCTTTGTTCCTGCTTTTATTTATGTGGTGAATTGCATTTATAGATTTGCATATGTTGAACCATCCTTGCATCTCTGGGATAAAGCCTACCTGGTTATGATGAATTATTTTTTGATGTGCTGTTGGATTCGGTTTCCTAAGATTTTGTTGAGGATTTTTGCATCTATATTCATGAGGAATATTGGTCCATAGTTTTCTTTTTTTGTTGTATCCTTTCCTGGCTTTGGTATCAAGGTGATATTGGCTTCGTAGAATGAGTTGGGGAAGATACTACCCCTCTCAATGTTGTAGGATAGTTTTTGCAGTATAGGTATGAGTTCTTCTTTGTAATTTTGGTAAAATTCAGGTGTGAACCCATCTGTTCTGGGACTTTTTTTGTTGGAGGATTTCTAATTGCTGCTTCAATTTCTGTGCTTAATATTGGTCTGTTCAGGATTTCCATTTCTTCCTGATTGAGCCTAGGGAGGTTGTGCATGTCTAAGGATTTGTCCATTTCCTCCACATTTTGTAGTTTTGGGTCATACAGATATTTATAGTATTCAAAGATAATGTTTTGTATTTCCATGATGTTTGTAGTGACCTCTCTTTTTTCATTTCTAATTGAGTTTATTGGAGTCCTTTTCTTTCTAGTTGTCAATTTAGCTAGAGGGCTATTAATTTTGTATTTTTGAAAAACCAACTTTTGGTTTTATTAGTCTTCTGCATAGTTCTTTTGTTTTTGATTTCATTTAGTTCTGCTCTGATATTATTTATTTCTTTTCTTCTGCTAGGTTTAGGATTGATTTGCTCTTCCTTTTCCAGTTCCTTAAGATGGGTTATTAATTTGTTAATTTGTGAACTTTCTGTCTTTTAGATGTGAGCATTTAATGCTACTAGTTTTCCTGTCAGAAATGCTTTTGGTGTATCCCACAGATTTTGATAACTTGTGTCTTGTTATCATTTAGTTTGAAGAATCTTTTGATTTCGGTCTGGATCTCCTTTTTGACCCAACAGTCATTCAGCAATTAGATTGTTTAATTTACATGAATTTAAGAAGTGGTGAGGCTGGGCGCGGTGGCTCATGCCTGTAATCCTAGCACTCTGGGAGGCCGAGCCAGGTGGATCGCTCAAGGTCAGGAGTTCAAGACCAGCCTGTGCAAGAGCAAGACCCCATCTCTATTAAAAGTAGAAAGAAATTATCTGGACAACTAAAAATATATATATAGAAAAAATTAGCCGGGCATGGTGGTGCATGCCTGTAGTCCCAGCTACTCAGGAGGCTGAGGCAGAAGGATCGCTTGAGCCCAGGAATTTGAGGTTGCTGTGAGCTAGGCTGATGCCATGGCACTCTAGCCAGGGCAACAGAGCCAAACTCTGTCTCAAAAGAAAAAAAAGAAAAAGAAGTGGTGAATGTTTTCATGGGAATTGACCTCTAATTTTATACCACTGTAGTCTGAGAAGACACATGGTATAATTTTTTTTTAAAATTTGTCAAGATCTGATTTGTGCCCTAGGATGTGATTAATTTTAGACAGAGTTCCATGAGCTGATGAGAAGAATGTATATTCAAGTTTCTGTGGGTGGAATGTTCTGCAGATGTCTGTTAGACCCATTTATTTTAGAGCTCTGTTTAAGTCCATTGTTTCCTTGCTTATTTACTACTTGGAGGATCTGTCCAGTTCAGTCAATGCCATGTTGAAATCCCCAGGTACTATGGCATTACTGTTTGTCATATTATTTAGATCAAGCAGGGTTTGCTTTATGTATCTGGTTGCTGCTGTGTTGGGTGAATAAATATTAAGAATTGTTAAGTCTTCTTGTTGGATTTTTCCCTCCACCATTATATAGTGACCATCTTTTTCTTTCTTTAATTTTTCTATTTTAAAGTTTATGTTATCTGATATAAGAATAGCTACCCCAGTTATCTTTTGGTTTCCATTTGCCTGGAAGTTTGTTTTCCAACCCTTGACCTTGAGTCTAAAACCATCTTTGTGGGTAAGATGTGTTTTCTGGAGATAGCAAGTACTTGGCTTGTGTTTTTTTATCCACTCAGCAGTTTATGTCTCTTCAGTGGACAATTTAAACCATTCACATTTATTGAGAGAATTGATATTTGGCATAGATTTCTGTTAATACTGTTGGATAAATTCTTATTGTTTTGTTTTACCTCTCAAGACACTGTGGAATCAAGGTTCTGGACTTTAACTCTTCTAGGGCGGCCATTATTCTGTTTTAGAAGATTGAGGATGGGTCCCCAGTTCCTTCTGGCTTGTAACGTTTCAGTCGAGAAGTCTGCAGTTAATCTGATAGGTTTTCCTTTGTAGGTTTTCTGCTGTTTTCATCTTACTGCTCAAAGGATTGCCTCTTTCGTGTTTACTTTGGCCAGCCTAATAATTGTATGATGTGGTGATTGCCTTTTCACATTGAGTCTCCCAGGAGTTCTGTGTGCTTCTTGTACCTGGATATCCAGATTTCAGACCAGGCTGGGTAAGTTTACCTCCATTATTCCAAGAAATAGATTTTCCAGCCCTTGTGTATTTTGTTTTTCTCTCTCTGGGATGCCTATAATTCTTACATTTGGTTTCTTTATATAATCCCACATTTCTTGTGTGTTTTGTTCATGTCTCTTGCTTCTGTGTTCTTTTTCTTCATCTTATTTGTTTAGCACATAGGCATCATCTTCAAGCTCTGAGATTCTTTCCTCTGTGTGATCCTTCCTAATCTTAAGGCTTTCCACTGTGTTTTGTAGTTCCTTGAATGCCTCATTCATTTCCAATATTTCTGTTTGGTTCTTTAATAATATTTAATTTATTTAGAGAATTTTTCATTCATTTCCTGTATTATTCTTGTGGCTTCCCTGTGTTGGATATCTATTTTCTCTCCAATTCCATTGAGTTTTCTTATAATCCATATTCACAATTCTTCCTCTGTCAATTTAATCATTTCATTTGAGTTGTATCTGTTGTTGAGAATCTAATGATTTCCTTTTGGGGGTGAATTATCTGATCTTTCATGTTTCCTGCTTTCTTTCGCTGATTCTTTCCAATCGGGATACTTGGTCAAAAACTGGCAGTGCTAGGATTGGTTTATGGCCCTACCTCCAAGTCCCCAAGGGTAGTCTCTTGACAGTGCTGGAGAAAGGCGTGCTGGTCCTGTATTGCCTTAGGTGTATTTTAGGAAGTTGGGTTACTTCTGACCTGTTGTCACCTCTTGCAAATGGAGACTAATGGGTTTCGTCCCCAAGCTTAAGCTCCCAGATGGTGGATTGTACTTGTGAGTATGACTCCACTGACCTCTAATAGCTTGAGATGGAAAGCACTGTGTTAAGCTGTGGGTTACCCTCTCTGTTATAGATTGTAGTTTACATGGAGGAGCCAAGTATCAAAGTAATCTAATGTCTCTATGGTAGGCTCTGGTATCAGAGACGGGGTGCATGAATGCCCCACTCTTTGGGAGGGGCCTTGCCACTCCTGAGAGTTACTTGGACCCCTGTTTTCCCTTATGGTGATGGTACAGGCAAGCTAGATCACAGCTGGTGCCCGCAAGCCTGGGTGTGTGTGCGTCTATGGTTGCTTGATCTGCCGCTAGGGGGAGCCGCTAATCTGTTATTAAGGGCTATTTCACCACACTTGGAAGACTGTTTCTTATGGGTGGGGTCAATTGGTACACTTGATGAGGTCTCTGGCCAGGTTTTTCCTTCCCTGTCCACAATTCCCAATGCTGGTGGCACCAGGTCGCAGAGAGCAAGCCCTGGAGTTATGATCTTATTAGATGACCTAAGCAGGTCTGATGGGCAGAATCAACAGGCCGCCCACTATTTTTCAGCACCAAAGCACTGAAGATTCACACCAGATGCACACAGAAAGTGGCTTTTCTTTCTTCTCCCCACTTCCAAGGATGGAGCTTGCTGTGCCTGGCGCAAAAGTCCCCAGGCTGGGGGAGGGGTGTTGCCCGAAACCACCGTGCACTGCAGCATCTCTGGGCTGGGAACTCCCCTCCCCCCGCCACCGGAGAGCTAGTGTTGGGGGCAACCACTCAGGAGTTGGCAGATGCTGGTCCAGAGGCTGAATCAACAGGCCACCAGCTATCCCCTCTGCGTCACAGTCCGGTAGCCTCATATCTGCCTCGCTGAGGGTCCTGCTCTTTCTGTCCCACCCTGAGCTGGCAAAATCGTCAGTGGTGTCCAGGGGCAGAGCCCCCTTTTCAGCGTTCACCTCCTGTGCTCCGGTCCTGCTGATCACCAGAGGCAAGGTGCCTGTCTCCAAACTCCCTCATGTATTTGTGGGAAGTAACCGCTCAGACCAGTCCCTACCCCACCCAGTGTGGTCGCAACACAGAACCCCGGGGAGTCCAAAATGTTTCCTGCTATTGTCTCCTCTCCACAGAGCCTGTCGTCCTGTGCCATAACTTTGCACTGACTTCAGGTACATCCTTATCTGAGTGGGTGTGGAGGTCTGTGGGGGAGCCGGGCATCCTCCTGTGGGTCAGATCACGCTGTACTGGGTGGCTGGGCAGGCATGGCCCTCCCATGCTCTATTCCCTATTGTGTATCTTGCACTCTCCAGTCTTTATGCTCGTATCTCCCGTTCACCTTTTTTTTTTTTTTTTTTTTTTTTCCTGTGCTGCGTGTTCCATTCTTTTTCTCTGCAGATTCACAACATTGTTCTTGGGGTGATCCACTCACGTGTAGCCATCTGAGTTCTTCACCTCCTTTTCTGGGAGCAAAGAGCCAGGAGGTCACCACTAATCTGCTCTTTTTCCCTCTCTCTATAAAGGGAATTTATTCGACTCATTCTTCGATAAAAGATTCATCTGTAGCGTGTATGCTAATTGATAGCATTTTACCTGCAGTAGAACTTTTTCCAAAATTGGAGTCAGTCCTCTCAAACCCTGCTGCTCCTGTATCAACTTAGTTTGCGTCATATTCTGAATCCTTTGTGGTTATTTCAACAATGTTCACAGCATCTTCAAAGGGAGTAAATTCCACCTCAAAGAACCACTTTCTTTGCTCATCCATAAGAAACACCTCCACATCCATTAGTTTCATCATGAGATTGCAGCAATTCAGGCACATCTTCAGGCTCCCATTCTAATTCTAATTCACTGGCTATTTACACCACATCTGCAGCTATTTCCTGTACCTCAAAGTCAATCATGACAGTTGGAATTAACTCCTTCCAAACTCCTATTCATGTTGCTATTTTGACCTCCTTCCATGAATCACAGATGTCCTTAATGGCATCTAGAATGGTGAATCCTTTCCAGAAGATTTCAATTGACTTTTCCCAGATTCATCAGAAGAATCACTACCTATGGCCGTTATAGTTTTATGAAATGTATTTCTCAAATAATAAGATTTGAAAGTCAAAATTACTCCCTGATCCATGGACTGCAGAATGGATGTTGTGTTAGCAGACAAGAAAACAACATGAATCTGTTTGCACATTTCTATCAGAGCTCTTGGGTAATCAGATACAAATCAATAAGCAATAATATTTCGAAAGAAATATTCTTTTCTGGGCAGTAGGTCTCAACAGTGTGCTTAAAATCTTCAGGAAACCATGCTGTGAACAGATGGGCTGTCCTCCCGGCTGTGTCATTCCATTTATAAACCACGAACAGAGTAGATTTAGCATAATTCTTTAGGGTCTTAGAATTTTCAGAATGATAAATGAAAATTGACTTCAACTTGCAGTCGCCAGCTGCATTAGTCCCTAACAAAAGAATCAACCTGTCCTTCAAAGCCTTGAAGGCAGGCGTTGATTTCTCTCTAGTTATAAAGGTCCTAGATGACATCTTCTTCCAATACAAGCCTGTTTCATCTACATGGAAAATGTATTGCTTAGTGATGCCACCTTCATCAATGATCTTGTTAGATCTGGATAACTTGCTGCAGCCTCTACATAAGCACTTGCTGCTTCAACTTGCATTTTTATGTTATGGAAATGGCTTCATTTCTTATACTTCATGAACCAACCTCTGCAAGTTTCAAACTTTTCCTCTGAAACTTCCTCACTTCTCTTAGCCTTCATAGAATTGAAGAAAGTTAAGGCCTTGCTCTAGATTAGGCTCTGGCTTATGGGACTGTTGTAGCTTATTTGATCTTCTATCCAGACCACTGAAACTTTCTCCATCTCAGCAATAAGGCTGCTTCACTTTTGTATCATTTTTGTATTCACTGGTGTAGTACTTTTAATTTCTGTCAAGAACTTTTCCTTTGCATTCACAAGTTGGCTAACTGGTGCAAGAGGCTTAACTTTGGCCTATTTCGGTTTTCAGCATGGCTTCCTCACTAAGCTTAATCATTTCTAGTTTTTATTTAAAGTGAGAGACGTGTAGCTCTTCTTTCATTTGCACACCGAGAGGCTATTGTAGGGTTATTAATTGGCCTACCTTAAATATTATGTCTCAGAGAATAGGGAGGGACAGGAAGAAGGAGAGAGGTGGGAGAATAGGTTGGTGGAGAAGCCAGAACACACACATTTATCCATTAAATTCACCATCTTATATGGGTGTGGTTCTTATATGGTGTTACTATGATAACATCACAAATCCCTCATCACAAATCACCATAAGAAATATAGTAATAATAACAAACTTTGAAATATTTGTGAGAATTACAAAAATGTGACACAGAGACACGGAATGAGCACATGCTATTGGAAAAACAGTACCAATAGACTTGCTTAATTCAGGGTTGCCACAAATTTGTAAAAAGCTCAACGTCTTAGAAGTTCAATAAAGTGAAGTGCAATAAAGCCAAGTGATACAAAGGAAGTTATCCCTGTTTAATGTTTTGGAATTTGTTTTACATTTAATATTATATTGCCAAGATTCATAATGTTACATGTTATCCTAATTAATTCATTTTGATGGCTATATAATATTCATTGTGCGACTATAACAGATTTTTCATCCATTCTCTCACTGATGAGCATTTGTATTGTTCCCAGGTATTTGCAATTGTCATATTTGCTGTGGTCAACTTTCTTTTAGGTCTTAGAGTAACCCTTGAATAATTGGATCATGCAGGAAATAGATGTTCTACTTTATAAAATAATGCTAACTTGCTTTCCCTCGTTCAATGTGATAGCAGTTCTATGGGTCATTACTCTCTCCAATTCTTGCTTGTGCTACACATTTCGAATTTACTAATTAGCTATCAAGGTGTAAAATCATTACTCTTTATGATCATGTTTGGCATTTCCCTAATTTATAATGATATTGAACAACTCTACCTTTATTAGCAACACGTGTTTTCAATTCACCGAAAATTGTTGGTTACTCATTTTTCCACTGAGATATTGGTGCTTTTCCAAGTGATTTATAGTTTTTTCTAAAACAAATTCTTAATAACAGTCATTTGCCAGTCGTGTGTATTGAGAATATCTCTTAGGCTCTAGCATTTTTTAAGGTATCTTTTGATGAGAAAATGTTTAATTTTAATAAGTCATATTAATTAATATATTCATGCCTTTTGTGTCTTAACAGCTCTATCTGTAACTCAGGTTTTAAAAGACTGTCATGTTTATAATCTCATAAGAATTTTAACATTTTGCTTTGGACAGTCGGGTCCTTACTATATTTAGAGTTGAATTTTTAATGTGGTGGTTAATACAATCCCAATTCAACATTCCCATATTAATAATGATTTTTTTAGCTCCATTTATTAAATAGTCTCTCCTTCCCTCACTAATTTGATATGACAACCATAGCATTGACCAAAGTTTTCTACATGTGTGTTTATTTCTTTCTTCTCTATTCTATCCAATTTGTCAGTTTGTATAACTTTGTGAAGACACCATACTCTGTTTTTCAAGATAGTCTTGGAAGAAATCTGGATTTCTTTTCACCTTTCTTTTCATTTTCAAATGTGTCCTAGTTAATCTTCTTTGACTTTAACAATTTTTTAAAAATAATATTATCATGTTTTATGAAAATTTGTGTTGGGATTGTAATTATAATTATATCGAATGCATAGATTAATATGGGAAAATTGAAATCTATAGAACATTAACTCTTTCTACACAGATATTGCAAATCTCTCTTTATATCTTTACATAAATGTGTGAAATTTTCTGTATAGAAGTCTTGGAATTCTTTTTTTATTCAGTTTTATATACTTAACATTTGCTTAAATGTATGATTATAAAGTATGTCTTCTTTTTGTATTTGGGTTGTTTGCCAATGATGCATAGAAATACCATTGATTCTAACCATTGGCCTTGTATCCAGCCACCTTACCAATCTCTCTTTATTATTTGCAAGAATTTACTGGCTAATTCTTTTGAGTTTTCTAATGTAGTGATTATATCATATTCTTTTTTCCTATTCTTACCCTATATATGTCCACTTATATGCCTTTACTTGTTTATTTATTGCCTTAATATGCTAGCCAGGTTCTCTAATATATTGAGGAGCAGAAGTGATAATAGCTATTTTTACCATTTGATTTTAAAGGGATAGCATCTAACAGGTTTCCATTTAGGATGATAGAGTATTCTCTATGGTCTTCTAAAGATACATTTTGTGAGGCTAATGAAGTTTCTTTCTCTTCCTTATTTTTAGCCACAAGATTTTTTCCAATGATAAAAAGTTTAATTTTGAAAATAGTTTGTATTTCTCTTGCTGATATTTTTCTCTATTAGTATGTTAAAAATGTATGGATTTCTAAATGTTAAATCATCTTCTTATCTTACACAACAGAGATAAACACAACTTTACTATGACATATTAATTTTTTACACTGCTGGATTCAATTAGCAAATATTTGTTTATGTTTTTTATTATGGTAAAATAAACATAATATTAAATAAAATTTATAATTTTAACCATTTTAAGTGTACAATAGTTCAGTGGCATTATGTACATTTACCTTGTTATGCAACTTTCAACACCAGTTATCCCCAGAATGTTTTCATCTTTCCTAAGGGAAATTCTGTATATGTTAACAATACCTTCCCATTCCCACATCCTCCAAGCTCCTGAAAACTAGGGGAAAGGCATGAGACAGATCCTTCCTCACAGCCCCCAGGAAGAACCAACCCTACCGACACCTTGATTTCAGACTTCCAGCCTCCAGAACTGTGAGACAGTTGTTAAAGCCATCCAGTCTGTGATACTTTGTTAGAACAGCCTTAGCAAGCTAATACAGGGGCTATGAAAATATAGCAGCTAAGAATATTCTTACTCATATTTTTTATTAAAAATATGTATGCATTTTTGTTAAATATATGCCTAGGACTACAAATATGGGTCACATGATATGGGTTCAATTAGCTTTTGCAGATATTTACAAATAGTTTCCGTGGTGGCTGTACCAATTTACACCCTCAGCAAAAGACACAGAATTTCTCATGAAGAAGATAATAGTTTTTGTAGGTTTTCTAAAACTTGTCTAGTCAAAATAGGATCATGAATATAGCAAAGTTTATTCAGACTACTTGTATGGGAAGAATCACACTGAGGAAAGTGAATTCATCAGTATAGATCACTGATTTCATGGATTAATCAATGCAATTGAAATGTTAACAGAACAAAAGTGTTATGCCAATCTGAAGAAGAGTTTCAACAAATTTCCATAGATCATAAAAAGATATGTTTAGCAAGAGGTCTTCAATCACTGACCTGTCTGATGGGGTGGGTGGTTCTTCCCTACATTCAGAGACATATTGCATGTGATGCCATGGAATAAGATCTCTAGCATAGCGTGCTATATAGTTTAGTGCTCAGAACAGGAGCTCGCCCCTACCTCAGCTCACATGTCCTATAAGGAGATATGCCAGACTGGCATCTCTTTGGAGGAGAGGGGAAGATATGACTAAATTGCTAAACCTCTAAATTCTGCTAGCTCATCTCTTTCCAAAAGGTGCTTTCAGAAATAATGGCATCATTAGACCTGGAAAAGATCTTGCCCAGAATTAAAGCAGTCAGGGTGAGCATTTTTGATTAATCGCATCCCTTAACTTTTCACTTTATTGCAACTTGGAATTTCACATGAAGTAATCGTATCTTGGAGCCCATAGGAGAAAAACACACTGAACCACACAATGTCTTTTGTCATCTTCAAAAAATGAATCCTATTGCCTTAAAATAAACTTCTTGAGAGATATACTAAACTGTTATATTCAATTGGATATCTAAGTATGTGCAAGAAACAATGTTAGGGTTTTGAGGGTCAAAAAATATCAACCCAGAAGGAATTTATGATTGTTTGAAACAGGGCTTCATACTCTATTAACTTTCCTTCCTTATGCTCAAATAAGTACGTCTTCTTCTTGTATTATGTATGACTATTTTCCAGTTCCTTCTTGTTCAGCCCATGCCAATGAAACACCTAATGAAGCTGAATTCTAAAAAGCCATGTCCCACAACTAGAGATATCAGCTATAAACCATGACTACAGCCAAGAAAAGAGAAATGTTCTTCCCCCGCTAAACCATTGCCTTTAAATTTAATAACATTAAAGTATCAATAATATGCATTCTTGTCCACATGCCAGCAACTGTCATTATTAAGCCACAAAACCCCAAAGATCTAATTAAATCGGTAATAGCTTTTTCTACTTCTATAGCCTCTGAGTGACAGTTTAATAAGGAGTGCTTTAGTGATCCTATAAATCAGAGCTAAACTCTATCCTAACAAGATACACACAGCTCTTTCCAGAAATTTTCTCAGAAAACTTTTTGCTTAATTGATTTCTTGATTCCCCACTTATGTAAAGAAATACATTTTTACAACTCTCTGCTCTTGGTAAGTGTTAAAAAATGACACTTTCAGAAACAAGTTTCTTTTCATTTTATTTATGAGAGTGATATTGCTATGAAAAAAGATGGCATTTTAAGAATTGTTGGAAAAGAATGGTGCCCTTAACCATAACTTTTAAGTCAAGGAATTGAAACGACTTCAACAGTCCCATTATTAGTACAGAACATTCACGTTGTACAGGTTCCCATGTATTCTTCTTACTCTGTTTCTTTTAACTTTGCTCCTTCATCTATTATTCCAAGTCACGGGAATGGATATTTTAGACCCTTATAATGTGAGGCTGTAATTTCTGAGACAAAGATTCAGGGAGGATTAAGAACCACAATAAATTACTAAATAATTCTTCCATCAGAAGTATTAAAATTCATGGTTATTGAAATATATTTTAGATTTTTATTTTGTCCTTTAGGGTGAATAGTTGACGTATTTCTTGAAGGCAATCCCATGTTTAAGAGTTCTTTTAGCCTAGTTGTAAATCATTTTGATTTGTTTTCACAGTGGCATTATCTTAGGCAAGAGTAAGGAAACAGATTGAAAAATGTCCAGAATTTCACTGAAATAACAGAAGTTCATCAATCTAATGTTTAAAAGCTTTGTTAGATGCGTCCAACTACACTATGAATATTTATGTGCCACTCATTTCCTATACATTTTATTTAGTTATCAATATTCATAGGAAAACTCTACCTGGAATGGAATTAACTCATGTAACAACTGTTTACTGAGTATCTACTATATCCAAGATATTGTTCTACACATTATAATTCAAACGTTTTTTTTTTATTTTTTTAACAGAATAGAGAGCCCAGAAATGAACTCATACATTTACGACCAATTGATTTTTGACAAAGTATTCAAGAATACACAATGGGAAAAGGCCAGTTTTTTCAATCAAGAGTGTTGGAAAAACTGGATATCCACAAGCAAAAGAATAAAATTGGACCCTTATCCCACACCACATAAAAAAAATTAACTCAAAATGTATTAAAGACTTAAACATATGACCTGGAACAATAAAGCCACTAGACAAAAACATAGGGGGAAAACTACACAACATTGGTCTGGGCAAGAATTTTTTGAATTTGACCCCAAAATCTCAGGTAACAAAGCAAACATAGAGAATGAGATTACAACAAAGTATAAAGCTTCTGCACAGCAAAAAACCAAAACAAAACAAAGCAAAAAAAAAACAAAAAAAAAAAAACAAAAAAACAATAAAACAATCAACAGAGTGAAGAGACAATCTACAGATTGGGAGAAAATATTTGCAAGCCATACATCAAATAAGGGGGTTAAAACCCAAAATACATGAGGAATTAAAACAACTAAATGGCAAGAAAACAAATAACACAATTAAAACATAAGCAAAGAACCTGACTAGACATTTCTCAAAGGAAGTCATTCAAATGGCCAGTAAGTATATGAAAAAATGCTCAGTGTCACTAATCATTAGTGAAATACAAATTAAAATTGCACTGAGAGCCTATTAGGCCCTCCTGAAAATAGAGGCTCTCACAGACCCCGAGCCTGTGACCCTACTTATCCAGCTGCCCGTAATACTTTGGGCCATGAAAATAGCATGCTACAGCCTCAGCTAGGCTGCAGAGGCAAAATGAAACCGACACTGAGCCCTCTGGTATATTCTACCTGCAGGAAGGGTGGCTTCCCCCATCCTCAGTCCCTTGCCAGATGAAATTTAAGAATAAGAGCTACAAATAGAGCTTTTTGGTATCAACTAAAAGTTTACAGGAACGTTATAAATTGATTAGTGTAATATCATATTGAAATAGAGAACACCAGCTTCTGACACCCAGAGGCTTGCCAGGCACTCAGCAAGGTCTTGGTGACTGCTGTTATACATCATCAGACAAGGTCACTGTGACCTTAATGAATTGAGATAAAAAATGAAACCATTCTGTAATCATGTCTGAGCACAGACAAAACATAAACATTGTCCAAGCCACAAAAATGACCAAATATCCCCCATGTTGGATAACATGAGTGACTGCTGCCCATTTAACAACTACAGCTTAGCCTTGGTCTATACCTCCCATCTTCTAGATAAGGTTTATAATAATACCTCGTCATAAAATTATCTACACTTCCTGACAGGATCTAATGCAAAAGAAATCTCCATTTTTAAAACTTTACCCCTAATCAGCTGACATAAGCGCGAATCCTTATTTTCAGGTCATTTTCAACACTGTTTTAACCGTGTGTGCGTTCTCCCTTCCCGAAATGAGTAATAAACGCAATTTGTTTAACTGACAGGGGATGTTTCTGGTGGGTTTTGACTAAAACTTATTGGAGATAGAATATAACAAAAGGAGCAAATTCGGTATTTCCTGAAGTCTGAGATGGTATACATTGCAAGACATTCTGATTTCACAAGTGTTGATGTATAAAATGTATGCATCATAGAATTGATACAATATTGCATTAGTTATTTGACTACATTTACTTTCTGGACTTAAAGATACATTTACCAAAAATATTAAATTTAAAAGTTGAAGGAAATCTTTTATTTTTAAGGCAAGGCATTCCTATTTAAAGGCTCCTAAAATATTCTCCAAGGAAAATAAATAAGTGTTTTATATGAAGTGTTTTTTATCAATAAAGAATAAGTAAATACATAACGCATTTTAAAAATATTCTGGATCAGAAAGTGGTAAATATGGCCTACTTCCAGTCCTTATAAAGTTTTATTAGAGTACAGCCATATCCATTCATTTACATATTTTCAATGATAGTGTTTATTAGTTGTAACAGAGATCATGTGGCCAGCAAAGCTTAAAGTATTTACTATTTGGCTCTTCAGAGCAAAAAGTTGCTGGCTTCATTTAGGATATGACCTCAAATTAGGATACAACTATATTCTGGCTTCATAACACTCGCAAAATATAGTACTGTTTGCATGTAAATCATAATTAGAAACATAATAAACAAAATACTATGACTCAATATCCTCACCTTTAAAATCAGCATTATAATCTTAGTACCTACTTCATAGAGTTAGTGTGAGCATGAGTGTATGAATACATCCAAAGTGTTTAGAACAGTGCTGCAGTATGTAATAAATGCTAATATATGTGTCTTCTATTTTTGTAGCTGCTCATAATCATTAAAAAAACCAGTAGCACCTTCAAGACCTCTAAATATTAAAGTTCGTTTTCTGACACATAAAAAAAATTTAGTGAACACAATGATAGCTAAATAATGGCAGAGTTCAATTGTATTGTATCATGGGCCCAAATGGCCCAAAACATTTTTTAAAAAAGAAAAAGAGAAGACAATTTTAAAAAAAAGAATTGCATGAAAAGCAATGGCAATTATTCTATTGAAAACTAGGAAACAATTAATAAAACTGATTAGAAGCAGCAACATACACGATAGCTTTTTTGGAATGTTCCACCATTGGATTATGAACAGATGTGAATACAATAGAGTTTTGAAACGCCCACACACTGATTAAATAGGAGAAACTTAAATACCCAGCTACATACCCTTCTTCTGCAGAAACATTAGAGTGGTAATTAGTTTGTCCTCAGACTGGGATTTAATTTCTATGTCTTCCATTCGTACTTCATGGTGTTTCTTAGAGGAGAAAACTCACAACATAGAGGTAAAGGAACTGGGCCGATTAAAATTATATAAATTAAAATACAATGAAGGAAAATGCAAGGTAACTTTGTGTTAAATTTTACTAGTAGATAAACATCATGTAAATCTGTCTTTAAAACATAAACGTTTTTACAAATATAATTTTAAAAGTATTTTTTGCAATTATATCCTATATCAATGAAATGCAATGTAACATTTATTTAATTACTATATGTTATAAGTTGAATCTTATTTCATGAAAATTTATATGTTAAAGTCCTAGCCCCCAGTACTTCAGAATATGATCTTATTTGAAAATAGGGTCATTGCATATGTAATTATTTAAATTAAGATGAGGTTATCTTGGAGTATGGTAGACCCTTCATCCAATATGGCTGGTCTCCTTATAAAAAGAGAAAATTTGGACACAGAGACAGGTATGCACACAGGAAGAACACCACATGAAGACTGGAATTATGTTGCCACAAGCCAAGGAACTACCATGGGCTGGAAGAGAGGCCTGGAGCAGATCCTTCCCTAGTGCTTTAGAAGGGACATGGCCTTGCTAACACCTCTGTCTTTGACTTCTAACCTTCAGACCAAAGACAATGACTATCTGTTGTTCTAATCCACCCAATTTGTAGTACTTTGTTACCTTCGAAACCAATACTTTATCTAACTGCCTACTAGGGTTTAGAAAAAATATAATGAATTAGTCAGAAACAATCCCTGGGACCGAGAAGTTCACCATACAAGTTCATTTCTAACACTATGCAATATATAAATTTAGAAATTTTATTTTTCTGGAGTGGGTGCTTCACAACACCACAGCATAAAATTAGAAATTTAAAAGAGACTAATAAATAAGTTAGGTGTGATATGTATTTGACATGTCTTATTACTGTTAATAGTGGTACCTAACAAGTGTCAGGCATGATGTCCTTGGGTATTTTCATCCATTTAAAAGTCCTATCAATCCTATGCGTATAAACTGAGAATATCAGAGAAGGTAGGGGATTTCCTCACGTCATGACCGAATCCAATTCTGGGTCAGGAATGCATGTGCTCTACCAGTATAGCATAGAATGGTCCATGCAATTAAAATTTTGGCGATTCGCTATTGTGACCACAGTTCAAGATGATAATCTCTAAATGGCACGGACAATATTTCTGTTTGAAATTCAATGTGTGAAAATGCTGAAATCTATCTCTATAAAAATATACTTGCTGAAGAAAATCGTTATAACTTTTTTTCCACAACAGGTAAATGCTGTTGCGGGAAAGGGTAAACGATTACAAAATTTAGCAAGCACCATGCCAACATACACTGTGTATTTGATGAATTTGAAGATTTAGCAACATAAGCATTTAATTAGGAAAACTGCTAAGCTCAGAAATTTTAAGAAAGTAAAGAGACATTGTTCAACAAAGAAGGAGCAAATAAGGTATTAATTTTACTTTGTTCTAAATATGTGGTTTATCTAAGAGAATTCTTTATGCATATGTTCCATTACCATTGTGAAGAAAATACTGTAAATTTCAACTGCTCTTGAAAAATAATGAAAGTTTGAACTAGCTTTATAGTAAAAAAAATTACTATTTTTCATAGACCTAGTTAACTTAGGTCAAGACTTTATTACGAAAATCACTTTACCAGATTTGGTCACATTACTCTTTAATTCTGCTTGTTTACGTGCAGAAATATAGAACAAGTTGTTTAGGATCTAGAAATATAGAAAGCATCTAATGTAGTTTGGTTATCAAATATAATAAATAACAAAATAAAATCTTATTACCATGAAGATTTTCGTGGAAATTTATGGGAATGCTAAATGACACTGCAATAATTAATGAAATATTTAAACAAAGATGCCATTTGATATTAATATATTAGGGGATTGTTTCAGCATTTCCAGATCTTTTACTATATTTCTAATTCTATAGCAGGGGGAGAACATGATATTGAAAATTTAGTAAATTCCCTTTTCTTGAGATAAGGTGTATGTTGTTTTCCATATTCATGAAGAGAGTCTTGAGATAAATTGTTTGCATGTCATCTTTCTCTACTTCTCTTAACAAGAATGCCTATGAAACACACGGTCAAACAAAGTTTTAGGACCTGAAAAAGAAACCATCAACAACACAGTGCTATTTACTTGAGGAGGAAAACGAATACAGAAACAGGTTTCTAAGAGCAATGTATCAGTGAAGTATTCAAAGTGCAGTGCTTCCTTTATTGGCATTCACATTTTCAATGTGATTTGACTCAACTATTTTCCTGGGAGAAATTCTATATATTCTCTTTGTTACTCCCTGATGCCAGCTCTATGTTTGGAATCATACTACCTAATAATTCATTTAGTTTCATATGCTTATTATCATTTTCAGCTTTGACTCCGTTGTGGTCACGTGATTAAGCCTTTAAGTAATGCACATATGAAGCAGAGAATAATGCTAAGACTTTAATTCAACGCACTTAAAATTAGCTGAATTTAACTCCGGATGAGAAGATATAATAAATGAAAAGTAACAATAGCCTTGTTACTTTTATTTCTAAGTGGATTTTAATATGGCAAAGACTATCAGAACTTCTTTAAAAGAGTTGTGTAGAGTAGAATCAATTCAGTTTAATCTGCTCAGTTACATATTACAAAACTATGAAACGTACTCATTGATAGACTTCACATACCTTTTCTTTCACTTGTATATTTTTAAGAAAGTAGCATTGCTCAAGTATGTAATATATTGTAAAGCCTGGTCATAAATAAGAATATTAAGAAGATATTTTAAGAAAGAGCTATATCTACATATGCTTATATGGAATGATTCTCAGGTTATGTTATTCAACGGGAAAAAAAGATATAGAGTGTTTGTGGTGGGCAGACTGTAAAATGGCCCCGACAAGCCCTGCATCCTGGTAGGCACACCCTTATGTAACCCACACCCCTGAGCATGAGCAGGATCTATGACTTGTTTCTAATGAATAGAATACAACAAATGCGACCAGATGTTATTTCAATTATTAGGTTATATGTGGTTGTAAATTCTATCATGCCAGAAGAATCCATTGCTTCCAAGGCTTGCATACTTTGATGAAGTAAGTGGTCACGTTGGTGAGGTCTATAGGACAAGGTACTGAGGGCAACTTCTGGCCAACAGCCAGCTAGGAACTGCAGCCATCAATCCAACAACTAGCAAAGAGAGCTTAGAAGGGGATCCTTCTGCACTGAAGTGTTCAGAAGAAACCCCAGACCTGGATGACATCTTGGTTGAAGCCTTTTGAAAGGTTTAGAATCAAAGGACCCAGGTAAGCCATGTCTGGGTACCATAACTAGAGAAACTGTAAGGAAGCAAATATACATTTTCTGAAGCTGAAATAATAGCTAACTAATGCATACTTTGGCAATTGGAAGCAGGATGTTTCTATAACAATTACCTAAAGTCTAAGAGTAGCATTGGAACTGGCAGTGGTTAAAGGTTGGAAAGATTAGGAGAGGGATAATAGAGAAAGCCTAAATTGTCTCAACTAGGCTGTTAGTGAAAATTTGAACTTTTGAGCATATTGCCAGTGAGGACTCAAAAGAAGTGGGGAACATGTTTTCGAAAACCAGAGAGATGAGAATCCTTATTATGTGGTGGCAGAACACTTAGCAAATTTTCATCTCAATTACGTGGACAATGGAACCTTTACAGGATAAACTTGGTTACTTAGCTAAAGAAATTTCTAGGCAAAGTGTTGAAGTTGCCACCTGGTTTTTTCCTTCTGCTTATAATAAAATGCAAGAGGAGAGATGTAAATTGAAGGCTGAATTGTTAAATGGAAAAAGACCTGGGACTGATAATTTTGAAAGTTCTCAGCCCCTTCATATGGCAAAAGATGTGAAAATTAAGAAATTGTTTCCAAGCTCTGTCAGAATAATGTGTTCTAGAGATAAGACCTGGACTAGAGATAAAGTTGAACCAGACAAACTTTTTGTTGAAGACACAGAAAGATAAACTATCAGAGTATTTAGTCACAAAAAGAGTCATGTAAAGAGATTAAAAGTGTTCCTAGTGGAACACTTCAGTGAAATCATAGCTCTTCTAGAGAGCTTTAGGGCATCGTCTCTAGTCATCTCAGCAGGAGCCCAGGGTAGAAAAGGGTTTACCTAGAGACATATGTAGATGTGGCTTTTAGGTAATGGAGTGAATCACAATGAAATTGACAGAAAGCCCACAAATGATTGAGAAAGTTGTATCACCAAAATGCTGTAAGTGTGGGAAGAGAGGGAAAAGAGCAGAGAGAACAGAAAATAAAAAGAGACTATAGGATTACCCTGGCTAGTTACTGGCAGGAAGCACACTGGGAAAACTACCCTGGTACAGCACATACTACCTTTCATGCAAAAAGGAGGGAGACTCAAGGAAGAAACCGAGAGTCCAGAGGGCAGATCCAAGGGTCTTAGAGAGTTATTCCCAGGCCTTGAAAGTTAATCAAAGAACTTTCAACATTTGCCCAGCTGGATTTCAAAATTGCTATGGACTTCTTTTTTATCTCTCATTTTCCCCCTTTCTGAATAGGAATAGGTGTAGCTACTATCCTATGCCCCTCTCGCCACTGTATGTTGGACAGGTAGGGGGAGGGTAACTTGTCTCTTGAGTTTCACAGGCTCATAGATAGAGCAGAACTGTGCTCCAGGAGGTCTGCTTAACTCACTGCACCCTTCTACACCTGAACCTGATTTTGATGATGGTATTTTGGACTTGGAGAAAATTCTGTAATAGTTGGGGACTTTTGGGAGTGGAGGGAGGTGTTTTGCCTGTGGAAATAGTGTGAATATTTGGGGGTCAGAGCACAGACTTTTTAGGTACCTGCCGTGATGGCTCCCAATATTTCTGCTTCCTGGTGTTCATGGACTTATGTAAACCCTACTCCTTAAGTAATTTGCTTCTAACCAATAGAATACCTCAGAGTTAGGGGTTCACTGCCTGATAGCACATGTGATGGGCATAGTTCTTGGCCAACATTGACAGTAGCCTTGTGAGTGACCTTGAAGCAGAAGGTACAGATAAGCCATGTCTGGATTCTTGCCCATAGAAACTGTGAGATAATAAAGTGGGTTGTTTTAAGCTACTGATTTTGTGATAATTTGTTATGCAGCAAGAGATGACAAATGTAGTATAATATGTGAAGACATGCTTTAATATGTGTAGAACATTTCTGAGAAAATGCAATAAATGGGAAAGAGTGGGTACCTCTAAAGAGAGAGAATAGGAACTTCTAGGGTTGGGAGAAGTCTTACTTTTCTTTCTACACCCTTTGTAATTTTTGAAATTTTTTTGAGGTTTTCTATGTTACTAAAAATACTAATTATTTTTTAAGAAAATAGGTCATTTTTATACTTATTTAAAAATTCATTAGGAATTCATTTTATATAAAACTTACTCTCTATTATTTCTCTCTATTTTAGCTAAATGAAACAACTTGAAAGCTAAGATAGATAATCTTTAGTGCAAGAAACTCGAATGGATTAAAAAAACAAACAACAGATATTGGTGAGGATGTGGAGAAAAGCGAACACTTACATACCATTGGTGGGAATATGAATCAGTACAACCTCTCTGGAAAACAGCGTAGATATTTGTCAAAGAACAAAAAGTAGACCTACCATTCAATCTGGCAATCCCACTACTGGCTACCTATCCAAAGGAAAAGAAGTCATCATATTAAAAAGACACCTACACTCGCATGTTTACCACAACATTACTCACAATAGTTAAGTCATGTAATCAACCTAAGTGTCCATCAATATGGATAATTAAAGAAAATGTTATGTGTGTATATGTGTGTATATGCACACACACATATACATACGCATGCAAACACACACACGCCATGGAATACTGCTTAGCCATAAAAAAGAATGAAATCATGTCTTTTTCAGCAGCAGGATGGAACAATCTCTTATGTGAAATAACTCAGAAACAGAAAGTCAAATACCGCATGTTCGAACCTGTAAATGGGAACTAAGCAATGGGTATGTGTGGACATACGGAAGGGAATAATAGCCATTAGAGACTCCAAAAGGTGGGAGGGTGGGACAGACGTGAGGGATGAAAAATTACCTTTTGGGTACAATGCACACCATTTGGGTGATGGGTACAGGCTTTGCCACTACACAACATATCCGTATAAAAAAAACTCCACTTGTGCGCCCTAAATTTACCAAAATAAAAAAGTAAAAAAAGAAACTCAAATGGGAAAGCAATCAAGGTGAGGGAAAACTTGGGTCAATCACTTGACAGTAAGTGATTTTGGAGCCAAGAAATCAAATCTGAGATCATTTCTGTGCTGCCCCTCTGTGTCAAGAACAGACCCCTGAATGTGTGAGATCCTCGGTAAAGGTTTAAGTGGCAGATCGGAGGGGTCTTGTGTTCTCGTTATAGCTTAGTACGTACAATGGGGAATGATTCTTTTTTACTTTTTAA
>RJWJ010024874.1:0-24434 GCA_004363605.1 Indri indri | reverse complement strand
ACAGCCTCCACTTAAGGAGTATGGAATTATGTTCCCCCTCCTTTAGTGTGGAGTATCTGCATAAATTATTTGGAATTCTGCATGAGAGAGGAGTGATTTCTCACTGATTAATTTATTCAGTTATTTATCTCAGTATGAACTCATGGATACTTATTTTGTACTTTGTGTTATAATCTAATACTATTAAAATACTTATTTTGTTGCTCAAATTAATCCAGCTTTGTCCATTAGGAGCTCTTTCTGCTGGCTCCTGTGTCCCTTTGACATACCTCTATCAATGTGTTTAGCAAATTGTATTTTAATAACAATTTTGATTATTTCTTCCCCATCATGGTATTCATCCTCTACTTCTGGAACGCTGTTTAGTTAGATGTTGGAGCACCTAGATTTTTCCTTCGTAACTTTTTAATGTTTTTCATTGTTTTTTTTTTTGGGGGGGGGGGCTCTATATTCTGAGATAGTTCCTTAATTTTACTTCCAGCCCACCAATTTTACTGGAGCCCCACCTGGGCTCAAGCGATCCTCCTGCCTCAGCCTCCCAAGTAAGTAGAGACAGGGTCTCGCTCTTGCTCAGGCTGGTCTCTAACTCTTGACCTCAAGTGATCCTCTGGCCTTGGCCTCCCAGAGAGCTAGGATTAGGCGTGAGCCACCATGCCTGGCCAATACCTGTTTTCTGTAATGATTAGTTCTGTTTCTTCATGTTGAGACTTCCCTTTTGTGGTATTGATTTTTCTCGAAGATCTGGCAATTTTTGGTTTTCTGTTTATGTTTTTCAATAGAAGGATGGTTTGGTTAATACAGATAAGAGTGGGTTTCCCTTGTATCCATGCCGGTCTGCTTTCTGGACAGATCCCTTTTTTTTTTTAATTCATTATTTTAAATTGACAAATAAAAATTATATACATTTATGATGTAGCATGTGACATTTTGAAATATGTATACATTATGGAATGGCTAACTCAAGCTAATTAACAGATGCATTACCTCAGATACTTACCATTTTTTTACGTGTGGTGAGAACACTTAATATCTATTCTCTTAGCGATTTTCAAGTGTACAATACATTGTTATTAGCTATAGTCACCATGTTGCACAATAGATCTCTTGAACTTCTGCTACCTAACTGAAATTTTGTATCCTTTGACCAACATGTTCCCAACACCCCCAGCCCCTGGTAACCACAATTTTACTCTCTGTTTCTAAGAGTTCAACTGTTTTAGATTCCACAAATGAGTGAGATCATGCGGTATTTGTCTTTGAAGAGGAGGGCTGGCACAGGCTCTGTGAGAGGGGACAGATTTTAGCAGCAGGAGGACTTCCTTAATAGAGGGGGATGAGAGGAGTAGGCAAGTGGAATTGAGTGGAGGTCCTACTGGAGAGCTAGAGGGATGGAGCTGTTTCATGTTTTCTATTCCCTGTCCTTAGGATAGTACCAATATTACTTTCTCAGATTTTAACTCTTTTATTAGAGACAGTGTCTTTAGAGAACATTCTTGGACTTTTCCTGCCAGCAGTTCTGTTCAGGCGAGGGGGAAAAAGGGCATGGTGGAGAGAAAGGAGTCTAATTGTCCCTACTTAACGCCAATAAGTTTTTGAAAATACATAACTTTGAGCAGCCATATGTCCCTAACTCCCTTACTCCTTTGACAAGAACCCTTCTGATGACTTGATCTATGGTTTTCTTTTTTCTTTTCCTTTTTTTTTTTTTTTTTTTTGAGACAGGATCTCACTCTGTTGCCCAGGCTGGAGTGCAGTGGCATGATCATAGCTAATTGCAGCCTCCTCCAACTCCTGGGCTCAAGTGATCTTCCTGCCTCAGCCTCCTGAATAGCTAGGTCTACAGGCATGCACCATCACGCCAGGCTAATTGTTTTTCTATTTTTTGTGGAGATGGGGTCTTACTATGTTGACCAGGCCAGCCTTGAACTCCTGGCCTCAAGTGATCCTCCTGCCTGTGGCCTCCCAAAGTGCTGGGATTATAGGCGTGAGCTACTGTGCCTGGCCTGATCTATGATTTTCTATCCTCCAATTTCTCTTCCAATCTGATCTCATCTGCTTTCAGACATCCTGAATTTCACAAAATTTTTGGTCTTTAAATGGTACCTTTGTTTTCCAGCACTGTTAAGATTTTTAAAGACCTTTCATTAATATTATGACAATTTCCAAATATATATACAAGTAGAGGGAATAATATAATGAAACCCCAGTACCTATCACTCAGCTTCAGTAATTATCAAGACATGGCTGATTGTATTTCAGCTATACTCCCCCACTACCTCTGACTATCCCCCAACTATTTTGAAATATATCCCAGTATATTATTTCACTAGTAAAAATTTTTGTATCTCTAAAAGATAAGAACTCTTTAAAAAAACTATGCTACTGTCATCACACCAAAAAAATCAATAATCTTTAATATCAAATATCCTCTCAGTATTCAAATTTCCCAACAAATTTTTCCTTTTATTACAGTTGTTTTTTCAAATCAATATTTAAACAGGGTCCATACATTGTATTTTGTTGCTGTCAAGTTGACCAATTGTCTTTTAATTTATTGGACCCACTTCCTTTCCCTTGACCTTATTATTATTTATTTGTTCACAAAACCAGGTCATTTTCCTGGTTTTGGATGTTGCTGATTGCATGATGTTGCTGATTGCATGATGTTGCATCTATATTTTGGATGTTGCTGATTGCATACTTCTGGTGTTATTTAATGTGTTCTTTTTTCCCCCGTGTTACCTGTAAACTGGTAGTTAAATCTATAGACACAGTCAGATTCAGGTTTGATATTTTTTTTTTTTGGTCAAGAACATTTCATAGGTAGTGATATGTACTTTGTGTTATAATACAAGAAGCAACACATGATGTCTGCTTACTTTTCTTTGGGGGAATGTTAAGATTGATTAGTTGGTTCAGGTGCGGCCAGCCTAAGTCAGCCATTGTAAAATTTCCCATCAGCTTATCACTTTGTTCTGAGCAGCCATTAATGATCACTGCCCAAATCTATTATTTCATTTGGGGTTACAAAATAGCAGTGTTCTAAGTTAATTATTTGTTCTTGAACAAATAATTTATAAGCATGAATTCCTTTAAAATAAAAATTTCCTCATCACGTGTGGTTACTTTTAGATACAGTTAGTATAGGAAAGGCAAGATACAAAATTTTGCACAAATTGGATTAATTTTTCAAAAAAATCCTTTTTCAAAATTTTCTCAAGAAGAGGTAGAATATATAAATAAAATCTAAAGATTCTTATATCTATTAAAGAAATTGAATCTACAATTTAAAGCCTCCCATAAAGAAAACTCCGGGCCCAGATGGCTTTAATGGTGAATTCTTCCTAACATTTAATGAAGAAATAATGCCATTCTTATTTAAACTTTTCCAAGGAATTGAAACAGCAGAAACACTCCCAAACCCATTTTATGAGGCCATTGTAACTTTAAAACCAAAACCTAACAAGGATATTACAAGAGGAAAATTAAAGTCTAAAATCTCCTATGAACCTAGACTCCAAAATCCTAGAAAAAATATTACGAATGAAATCCAGCAATATGTAAAGAAGGACAATCCATCATGACCAAGTGGGATTCATTTCAGGAATGCGAGATTGTTTTAACACTTGAAAATCAATCAGTGTTGTGGAGAAAAGTTACACTGTTGGTGGGAATGTATTAATAGATTGGTACAGCCAATAGGGAAGACAGTATGGAGGTTTGTAAAGAAATTAAAAATAGAACTACCATATGATCCAGCAATCCCTCTTTTGGGCATGTACCCAAAGGAAATTAAATCACTACCTTGTAAAGATGTCTGGACTCTCATGTTCATTGCAGCATTATTCACAATGGCCAAGAAATGGAAATAACCTAAGTGTCCACTGACCAGACAAATGGATAAAGAAACTGGTGTATATATACATCTCTCTCTCTCTCTCTCTCTTGCTCACACACACACACACACACACACACACACACGGAGGAATATTATTTAGCCCTAAAAAGAGCGAGATCTTGCCATTTGCCACAAGACGGATGAGCCTGGAGGACGTTAAGCTAAGAGAAATAAGCCAGACACAGAAAGAAAAATAGTGTGAGCTCACTTTTTAGCTGCTCTTACTACAAAAACAAACAAACAAAAAAGGGTAACTGTGAGATGATGGATATGTTAATTTGCTTTACTATAGTAATCTTTTCACTGTTATGTATATTTATCCCATAATATCATGTTGTATACCTTAAATATATATGCACAACACAATTTACTTTTAAAAAAACAATGTATTTCACCTCATTAACAGAATAAAGGAAAAAAACCATATTATCATTCAGTAGATGCACAAAAAGCATTTAATTAAATTAAACATTTATGATAAAAAATACGGACTCAACAAACTTAGAAGGGGACTTCTGCAATCTGATAAAGGATATCTACAAAAGCCTACAGCTAGCATCATATTTAGTGGTGAAATATTATGTGCATTTGGAATGAGACCAGCAAGTCTATTTTAACCGCTTCTATTCAACATTGTACTGGAGGCTCTAGCCGGTGTGTTATTAAACTTTTGAATTTGCCAATCTGATAGGTGAAAATGCTATCTTAGTGTAACTTTAATTTGCATCTCTTTTATTACCAGCAAGGTTGAACATCTTTTCATAAGCCTAAGGATCATTTGCATTTCTTTTTATTGAAATGTCTGTTCATTTCTCTTTCCCATTTTGCTATGAGAGTAGGTGGCCTTTTAGTTTTCTATTTTTTAAAAAATACTTAAAGGAAATTAAACATTTATCTGTGATACAAATTGCAAATATATTTTCCCAATTTGCCATTTGTCTTTTTTCTTGGCTTATGATGTATTTTGGCATGCAGTTTTCTTTTTCAATTTTACATGGTCAAATTTAGTGATATTTCTTGTTTCTGGATTTTGAGTCCTATTTATGAAGATTCTTATGTACTCCTGAGTTATGGAAGAATTTACCTATGATTTGTTCTAGATATATATGGTTTAATTTTTTTCCCTTTAAATCTCTGCTCTATTTGGAATTTATCAGATCCTGTTTTATCTTTTTGTATGTAGCTAACAATTTATCTAATAACATTTACTAAAAAGTCCATCTTTCCTTCATTATATTGAGATCTACCTTTATCAATATTCCAAATCTCCTTATGCAGGTAGATCCATTTCTGGATATACTGCTCATTTGCTAATACCTCACTTTAAATTATTGAGGCTTTATGATATTTTTCAAAAACTTTATTTTTTAAATGGAAATATAGGAGAATGCTTTATGGTTTCAATAAGATGGATTTCTCAAAGGAGCGACAGAATGTACATATCACAAAAAAAAAATGGATGAATTTGACTATATCAGATAATGTTTTAAAGTTTGGTATTGTAAAAGACACCATAAACAAGGTTTAAAATAAAGGATGTGAAAAGATATTTGACACATACATAATATACAAATACTCCAAAATATATAAAGAACTCCTCCAAATCAAAATGAAAATGACGGTAGACAATCCAGTAAATAGGAATATGATCAAAGTAAAAGCACATGGATACACAGAAGGGGAAGTCTAATGGTCAATAAACAGGCAAAGATAATCAACTTTACTAGCAATCACAGAAATGCAAGTTAAAAAGCAACTGCTCATGTCATGTTTTCACCCAGCAGATTTGCAAAAAAAAAAAAAATTTCAAGTCTGAAAACAGTAAAAATCAGTGAGAATGCATGTGTTATTGGGAAAGAGGGGTGGAATTACATTTCCCGTATACTGATGGTGGGGATGAAAATTGGCACAAGCATTTTAAAATCAATTTGGCAATATCTAGCAAAGTGAATTACAGGACCTAGCAATTTCACTTCTAGGTCTTTTCTCCAGTTAACCTATAGCACAGGCTACAAGGTGGCATCTACAAAAATGTTCCATGCAGCATTTTTTTTTTAAAGAGATGTGTCTCACTCTGTTGCCCAGGCTGGAGTGCGGTGGCGCAATCATAGCTCACTGCAACCTCCAACTCCTGGGCTCAAGCGATCCTCCTGCCTCAGCCTCCCGAGAAGCTGGGACTACAGGCATGCGCCACCATTCCTGGCTAGCATTTTTTTTTAATAGACTTTTTAAAGAACAGTTTCAGATTTACCAAAAAAGTTGAAAAGGTAATATAGAGATTGCTCCTATACCCCATACCTAGTTTCCCTTATTATTAACATCCTATATTGGTATAGTACCTTTGTTACAATTAACAAACCAATACCGATATGTTATTATTAACTAAAGTGCATACTTCATTCAGATCTTAGTTTTTACCTAATGTCCTTTTTTCATTCAGGATCCCATCCAGGATACAGTACACATGACATTTAGTCATCATATCTCCTTAGACTCCTCTTGGCTGTGACCATTTCTCAGACTTTTCTTGTTTTGGATAATCTTGATGGTTTTGAGGAGTACTGGTCAGATATATTGTAGAATGCCCTTCTACCAGGATTTTTTTTTTTTTTTTTTTTTGAGACAGAGTCTTGCTCTGTTGTCCGGGCTAGAGTGCCGTGGCGTCAGCCTAGCTCACAGCAACCTCAAACTCCTGGGCTCAAGCGATCCTCCTGCCTCAGCCTCCCGCGTAGCTGGGACTCCAGGCATGTGCCACCATGCCCGGCTATTTTCTATATATTTTTAGTTGTCCAGATAATTTCTTTGTATTTTTAGTAGAGACGGGGTCTCGCTCTTGCTCAGGCTGGTCTCGAACTCCTGAGCTCAAACGATCCACCCGCCTCGGCCTCCCAGAGTGCTAGGATTACAGGTGTGAGCCACCGCGCCCGGCCTACTAGGATTTTTTTGATGTTTTCCCTCATGATTATATTGGATTTATGAGTTTTGGGGAGGAAGGCCACAGAGGTACATCACATCACATCAAGGGCACATATTATCAATACGATTTATCATTGTTTGTTAGGTTTCTTCACCGTAAAGTTTCTCTTTTTTCCTCCTTTGCATATTGTACTCATTGGAAGGAAGTCACTATGTGCAGCCCACACTTAAGGAATAGGGAGTTGTGCTCTACTTCCTTGAAGGTGGAATATCTCCATAAATTAAATGGAACAATGCGGGAGAGATTTGTCTCTTCTGCCCTATTTATTTATTTGTTCAATCAATGTTATCAGTGTGGACTCATAGATGTTTATTTTTACTTTGAGTTAATATGGTTTGGTTTTGTTTTTTGAGACAGGATCTCACTCTGTTGTCTGGGTTAGAATGCAGTGATATCATCATAGCTCACTGCAACCTCAAACTCCTGGGCTCAAGCGATCCTCCTGCCTCAGCCTCCCAAGTAGCTGGAACTACAGGTGCATTTGTAGAGATAGGGTCTCACTATGTTGCCCAGCCTGGTCTTGAACTGGTCTGAAGTGATCCTCCTGCCTCAGCCTCCCAAAGTGCTAGTATTACAGGCATGAGCCACCATGCCTGGCCATGTTAGTATGTTTTAATACATGGTAGGGCTAGCTCTCATCATTGTCTATCTTTTTCGGGTGTTTCTGTTCTTGCTTGCTTGTTCTTCCTAAAGTACCAACTCTAGGAAACAAAAATCTGATGATATTTGTACTGGGATTGCATTAAATGTATGTACTAACTTAGAAGTAATTGACATCCTTTATGATTTAGGTCTGCCTGGTATGTCTTTCCATTGTTTCAAATCTACTTTTGGCCTTGCAGAAGAGCTTTGTCATTTTCATCATATAAGTTTTGAACTTTTCATATTAAGTATTTATTTTTATTTTCATTTTTATTTTTTGAGAGAAGGTCTCGCTCTGTTACCTCAGCAAGAGTGCAGTGGCGTCATCATACCTCACTACGACCTCAAACTCCCAGGCTCAAGCAATCCTCCTGCCTCAGCTTTGCAAGTAGCTGGGACTACAGGTGTGTGCCACCACAGCTGGCTGATTTTTCTATTTTTTGTAGAGACAGGGTCTCACTATGTTGCTCAGGCATGTCTTAAACTCCTGTCCTGAAGCCATCCTCCTGCCTTGGCCTCCCAAAGTGCCAGGATTTCAGGAGTGAGCCATCATGCCCAGCCTAAAGTAGTATTTAAAAACAGAACAGAAAGACAGAAATGATTTAACAGTATCAAGGACTGTTAGTGACATGAGTGCCTTGGTTTAATTCGTCGCCAGCAATACTTTTGGTTTGTTTAGTAAACCTCTAAATGCAATTTAAAAAAAAGATAGAGATGAGCTGTCTCTTCCTAAATATACTGCTTTGTTGTGGGTTATTTTTGGTAGTGGGAGGTTGTTAACTAGTTTAGGGATGGCTTTGTGTCATGAGCAAGCAGCAGGAGCACTAAAGTTAGGGGAATTAATAAGCATCACACAAGGTCATGAAGTAGCACGAGATACATGCAAACCATGTAGGAGTTTCCTTTGTCCTTCATTGTTGTAGAAAGTGGTTTCTCCTTGTACTTTGTAGTGATTTTTTTTTTTTTTTGGAAGAAGTTAGTTGGGGTAGGTACTTGCTGTTTAAAGCTTAGCGGACTCTCATAAAGGCACTTTTAGATGATCAGATTCACTCTTTTAAATTTGCTATACACACCAAGAGCTAGCTTTCAGCAGCTCCCAAGAGTTCTAACTGCAAACTATTGCTTTCAAAAAGAGCTAGATACTTCAAAAAGTATGTCCTGTAAAAACGAGAATGCTTACTGGTTTTCCATATAAAAATAATACATGTTAATTGTAAATTTAGAAATGGATAAACTTGTAATGAAAGCATATCATCCACAATATTATTTCTCAGAGATAAGATAATCACTATTAAATTTTCTTGACACATATATAAGGTTATTGCAGTATTGTTTATAATAGCAGAAGTTTGGAAACAATCAGATTAATCAGCAATTTATTAAACAAATTATGATATATTTACACAGTGGAATACTATTTAGCTATAAAAAGACTAGAAAAGGCTTTGTGAACAGAAATTTAAAAATCAAAGAAGCTTTATTATTATTATTATTATTATTTTTAGACAGAATCTCGCTCTGTTGCCTGGGCTAGAATGCCGTGGTGTCAGCCTAGCTCACAGCAACCTCAAACTCCTGGGCTCAAGCGATCCTCCTGCCTCAGCCTGCCAAGTAGCTGGGACTACAGCCATGCACCACCATGCCCGGCTAATTTTTTTATATATTTTTAGTTGTCCAGCCAATTTCTTTCTATTTTTAGTAGAAATGGGGTCTCGCTCTTGCTCAGGCTGGTCTTGAACTCCTGAGCTCAAATGATCCTCCCGCCTCGGCCTCCCAGAGTGCTAGGATTACAGGCGTGAGCCACTGCGCCCGGCCAGAAGCTTTATTATTAAATGAGAAAAGTAAGGTAAAGAGCAGTGAATGCTACCTTTTCTGAAAGAAAATGATAGGGATATATAAAATATATTCATATTGGCTCAGATGCATTTGCTTAGGAAAAGGAAAACATACGTAGAAAATAAGTAGAAGTGATTATCTCTGTGGGATGGGGGAGGAAGTGAAATTTACAGGAACCACATCAAGAATGAGACTTCTCTATGTCTTTTATTTTGATTTTTGAATCATGTGAACATATAACTTTTTTTTTTTGAGACAGGATCTCACTCTGTTGCCCAGGCTAGAGTGCAGTGGTGTGATCGTAGCTCACTGCAACCTCCAATTCCTGACCTCAGGCGATCTTCCTGCCTCAGCCTCCCAAGTGGCTGGGACTATAGTCGTGCACCACCACACCTGGGGCATTTTTTGTAGAGAGGAGGTCTAGCTATTGCTCAGGCTGGTCTTGAACTCCTGGCCTCAAGCAATCCTCCTGCCTCAGCCTCTTAAAGTGCTGAGATTATAGGCGTGAACCACCATGTCTGGCAATAACCTATTTTTTAAAAGTTAAATTAATGTATGCTTTAGAGCTGAAATATAGCCTCACATTTACTGTTAAATTGAAGAAAGAGACATGAATTCTGCTTTGGAAGTGCAAAATTTATTACAGCCAACATCAGAAACCTTTAAATATTTAGCCTTTTGAATGAAAGTATTTATTTTTAACAAAGACTGGAGAGTTTCTGCCTTATGGTAATCCAAGAAACAAAATTCTTACCTGTTCATTGAGGGAAATAGAGGTAATTTTGTTTTCTGTAAAGTGAGAGTTGATTAGGAATTTATTTTATTTTTATTTTTTTGAGTCAGTGTCTGGCTCTGTTACCCTGGCTAGAGTGCCGTGGCGTCATCATAGCTCACTGCAACCTCCAACTCCTGGGCTCAAGTGATCCTCCTGCTTTAGCCTCCCGAGTAGCTGGGACTACAGGTGTGTGCCACCATGCCCTGCTAATTTTTCTATTTTTAGTAGAGACGGGGGTCTAGCTCTGCCTCAGGCTGGTCTTGAACTCCTGACCTCAAGCAATCCTCCCGCCTCAGCCTCCCAGAAAGCTAGGATTGCCAGTGAAATTGCATTAACAGTATCTGCTAAAGCAAGTTATTGAAGCTGAAGAAAAATGAGATACCTCATATATACATAAAGAAACTAGGAACACCATAAATGGTAAATATGTAGGTAGTTATAAATCTTTTTCACTTTTTAAGTCCTTTAAAAGATAACTTAGTATTTAAAATAAAAATAATAACAAAAATTGAATAGTTTATAATATATGTAGAAGTAAAATATATAGACAAGAGCAGACATGAGAGAATGAATGTAAATTGCTGTAAGGGTATTCTTATATGTGAAAAGATATAACATTATTTAAAGATAGATTGCTTAGGGTAATACAAAATTTGAGAAATAGGTGAGATGATGGTTGTGTAACACTGTGAATGTAATTAATGCTGGTGAATTGTACACTTAAAAATGTTTAAATGGTAAGTGTTATGTTATACATATATAAGCCACAATGAAAAAAATAGTAAAAAAAAGTGGGGTTTTTTTTTTTGAAAACACAAATTATCAAATCATAGAAAAAGAAACAGATAATTCCATATCCAAATGGCTCTGATTATCAATTTGCTTGAACAATTAAGGAAGAAATAATACATATGTTACATAAATATTTTCAGAAAGTAGAAGTATTTCTCAACTCATTGCTTGAGGGTAACATTAAACTGACACTGAAACTTTACAATATTATAACTAAATAACTTTTATTCTAAATACAATCAATAGATTCAAGTCAACCTTTTTCAATGACATTAGTTGAATAAACAACAAAATAATATTTCTAACACTGAAATTTAGGAAAGTTTTATTTTTCAGATATTTAAAATTTTACTGTAGTAAGAACTGTTAATGCAATTTCACTGGCAATAAATTCAACTAGTTTTTTCTTTTTCTGTTGAAGATGTCTTTATTTTGCCTTCATTGTTGAAGAATATTTTTTGCTGGACATAGAGCTCTAAGCTGACAGTTGTTTTTATTATTTTTGTCTTTTATCACTTTAGAGATGTCATTGTATTGTCTCCTGGTTTGCTTTGGCCCTGGTTAAAAGTCAGGAACTAAGTCTTACTTTTGTGCCTTTGTGGTTTCATTTAAGATTATAGTTTTGACAAATATTAACAAATATTAAAAATACCAAACCATTAAAAAAAAAAAAAAGAAAGAAAGCTAGGATTACAGGCGTGAGCCACTGTACCTGGCCTGATTAGGAATTTAGATAAAACTGAGATAGACTCTCTCTGGTAATAGATTCTTTTTTAAGAGAAACTGACCAAATATGAATGAATAGGGATCAGCTGGCTAGTCAAGTTAGCGCCCAGCTGCCGGGTGGGGGTGAGGGTGGGTTGGGGGGGTGTAGTAATTTAATCTGTAATCCTCCACCTCTAGTCAGGGTTTGAGAACGTATTTTATGTGAAAATGTTATGGAGATAGTCAGTAAAGCTTCAAAAAAAAAATGGCACATGAGTAGCAAAACTTTCTGGAGAGTCTGAAAAGATTTAGAAGAACTAAAGCATGTAAAATTGTAGAAACACAGAATTTTTATAGCTAGAGACGTAAAACAAAACAATGAAAACAACCAGTTAAACAAAAACCCTGTCGGTGGTGGTCATTTATTGACTGAGAAGTGGCAAAAGATTGAAGAAAGAAGTGCTCTTGATTTGAGAGTAAAGTGACCAAATCGCGTGTGTGGGTGCGTGTGTAGGGGGAGTCCCAAAGAACTGCTAGAGAAAAGAGGATATGGCAGGAAAGGAGAGGAGGGATGGGGAGGTCCGAGCAGGGCTGGGGTAGAGACAGGAAGCAGCGGGAGTAGGAATAAAAATAAACCAAAAATATCCAGATTAATCTACCAACCTTCTGCTGTCTACATGGGCCATGCTGGAAAATGAAAGAAAACTGGTGTTTCGGATGAAGACCTTGAAGAACTGCAAGATCCTAAATTGTGGAAAATTCTGGTTTTTGGCATTCTGGGTTTCATAAGAAGACAAAAAGAACTGGTACAGTTTAGGGAGATTTTGAAAAGGGGTTGAGAAGTTGTGGTAGCTGGTCTCAAAACTTCCTTATGATTCTAAAACTGATTCTGCAGTTGCAGTGCTTATGGAGTTACTTCTTAAACCATCTGATCATAGTAAAATGGGCTGTCACGTCTGTTGTATCAGGAGAAAATAAATCATGAAAACCAAATAGCTGTTTGGGATTGAACAGTTTGTAAGTATTGGAGTAAAGTGGTGGTTTTCAAACTGTGGATCCTCTTAGTATAATGTTTTTGAGATGAGTCGATCTTGTGTGTATTAGTGGTTTGTTCCTTTTTAGTGCTGAGAAGTATTCCATTGTATGAATACACCTACAGTTTATCTATTTGCCTGTTAATAGGTAAGGAATATTTCTGGGTTTTATCTGCTATGCTAACGCTGCTGTGAACATTTACATACAGTTCTTTGTTTAGACATGTTTTCATTTATCTTGGCTAAATATCTAGGAATGGAATCTCTGGGTTGTATGGTAAGCTATTTTAACTCTAGAAGCAACTGCCAAACTGTTTTCCAAAGTGGTTGTGCCGTTTTTCCATTCCCATCAGCAATGCGTGAGAGTTCCAGTTGTGTTGCATCCTTGCCAACAAAGAGAATGATCAGATGTTTACATTTTAGATATTGTAGTGGGGGTATGGTAGTATCTCACTGTGGTTTTAATTTGCATTGCTCTGATGACTAATGATTTTGAGCATCTTTCACTCTGTAACTGCTTTTTAAAAATTTGCAAAATACTAAACTCAAAGACCCTAGCCTGTACCAGTGGAGCCATTTGATTATAAAAGTCTTAAGATGACAACAGCATAGCCATTTCACATTGGTATAAATCTCTACAATTTATAATGCCCTTAGGGTGGGTACTGTACACACAGTTCCTGACATATGGTAGTTTCAATAAACATTGGCTGAATTATGGTCTAATGAAATGCTTAAAGGCAACAGTCACCATAATTAAGAGCAGGAAGGGTTTTATAGAATATGATGTATCTGATTTAACTTGGATATTTCAATATCTCTCATTTTATTAGCTTGTAAAGCTCCTAAGGGGAAAATAGTTTTTAAGATTATTTTAATTAATAAAATGTCAAGAATAATGAAAGAATCTTTGAAACTGGAAGGCTGAGAAAATTCCTCTGTAAAGCAGTTTCTTTAAAAATATAGGGCATAATCTCTCCAGAACTTAGTTTCTGCATCTACTGAATAGGACAGTTAGTGAATCTGAGTCTTCTTTTAACTCTAGTTAATGCTCAATATTTTGAACTGCCCCACAAATATTAGGTAGTTTTATCATATGATTAGATTACTTAGATTTAATAGCACAGTTTGGGAGGGAAAAAAATATCCCCATCGGTACTGACAAAAATCTTTTCCTACATTTTTTTTCCCTCTAAGATAATTAAGTGAATGTGAACCTCTTGATTTTCTAGCTATGATAGTTAAGTATGCATGAATTCTTTTTTCCTAACATTTTATTATGAACATTTTCAAACATACAGAAAAGTTAAAAGTATGTTACAATGAGCACTCATATACCCACCACCTAGATTCTACAATTAACATTTTACAGGACTTGCTTTTATCACATATCTATCCATCCGATTACTGCGAGATCCATCCTTTTTGTTTTTTGACATATTTCAAAGTAAATGACAGACATCAGTGCACTTCCCCTTAAATGCTTATGAATCCTGTTTTAAGGATGGACTCTCGGTGTGCATATGCATTGCTGCATACACATATCTATTCTCTGGAAAGAAGAGATGCTAGTGTATTTCCTAGAGTAGATATCTCTAAATATCATCCTACAGGACCGTAGCTCTCAACCAGGGCAATTTTGCTCCCCACCAGGAAGCAATGTCTAGAGACATTTTTGGTTGACTGGAGTGTGTTACTGGAGTGTGCTACTGGCATCTGGTGGGTAGAGAGAGGCCAGGGATGCTGCTAAATATCCTAGTATACACAGGACAGCGCCCCCCTCCCAACAAAGAAAAACCTAACCCAAAATGTTAGCAGTACTGAAGTTGAGAAGCCCTGTTTTGGGAAATGGTAAACTTATCTCTAGAATTAACCAGAAACATAAGGGAGTATAAAGTTCTTTTGACATGTAAAGCTAAGAGGATAAGCCTCTACCCAGCCTGAAAAGATATCTACTAATACAAGTTTAGGAATCTGAGTGAAATTGCCAATCACTGAAAGGGTGGTTCCCCACATGTTGGAGTTGGGAGGACCTGTGCAGCAGGTCACTTTTCTGTCTTTGGATTGTTTCAAGCACGTAAATAGTTCATGCAAACAGGGTCCTCGTAAATGAGGTCCCAGCAAATCCATCAAGGCATCACACCCATAACGCGTGCATTCACGTAGGTGCCTCATAAGAGGCCGAACCAAGGCTTTGGGTAGGAGAATGAGTCCATGAAACTTCTGTTTCCACTTAGCAGTGCCATCCCAAATGTCAGAGCCCCAGTCTTTAGTTTTAAAGGTATTTCTATAGCATGGCTCAGGCCTGTAATCCAGACACTCTGGGAGGCCAAGGTGGGAGGATCGCTGGAGCCCTGGAGTTCGAGACCAGCCTGAGCAAGAGTGAGACAGCCCTCCCCCCATCTCTACTAAAAATAGAAAAAGTTAGCCAGGCATGGTGGTGCACACTTGTAGTCCCAGCTCCTCGGGAGGCTAAGGCAGGAGGATCTCTTGAGCCCAGGAGTTGGAGATTGCAGTGGACTATGATCATGCCGCTATACTCCAGCCCCAGTAGCAGACAAAAACTCTGTCTTAAAAGAAAAAAAAGAAGAATAGTGTATTTGAAAGTCTTTCCCTTATCATTGCATTCCCTCAGGGTATGCTGAGTGACTCACCAGATTGATTTTGGTATGTTCTTGGGAAACTTTGTGGTTTTGTGTTTCTTTTTCCTTGAAATTATTTATTTACTAATTTTTAAAACAGGTAAATCCATTCATATAGAAAAAAATGCACCAGACACAGGAGAGTATACAGTGCAAATGAGTCTTCATCATCCCTACAACCCCCTTAAGTGCCCCCAACAACCAATGTTGCCAGTTTTTTGTACACCATTCCACACACATTATATGCCTAGCCAAGCGTGTACTTAGAGATTCCTTGCTCTTTTTTATGCAAATGGAGGCCTTCTGTACACACCGTCCTGTACCATGCCTTTTTCAAAATTGAAGTATAGCACACAAATAGTAAAGGGCACAAGTCTTATGTATGTGACTTAATGAATTTTTATATAAGTATACACCTGTGAAACCACCTTCTCAAACAAGATGAGAATGTTACCAGCACCCCAGAGGTTCCATGATATCTAGAGAAGCCAAGAATCTTTCATTTTAAAGAGACCTCCTCCTCCAAAGCTTTAGAGTGGCAAGAAATTTTTTCATTAAGTGTATTTTTAAGTGACAAATTTCTATATGTACCTTTGTGCCTTTGCCAAGCTAGTCACAGTTGAATTCCTGGGTGTGTAACACCTATTGTAAATAGCTTATTAATTTTTTAAAAAGTATAAATGGTAGAAATGAAATACCACTACTTACTCTCTAGTCAAGTTAATCTGGAAGATGCTGGAAAGTTTGAGAGAGACAGAGTGGTTTGAAAAGCATCATTCTTATTTTCTTTACCACTCAATGGCTTTTTTTTTTTTATAGTTTAGCATCTTCATTTTTTTTCCCCCTGCACTTTGTTTTTTTTAATTTCAGCATATTATGGGGGTACACATATTTAGGTTACGTATGTTGCCCTTGCTCCCCCTTCCCCCCCAAGTCCGAGCGTGAAGTGTGTCCATCCCCTGAATGGTGCGCATTGCACTCTTTGTGTATGCAAATACCTGTCCCCTTCTCCCCCCTTCCCCCTCCCCCCTGCCCCACATCCGATAAATGTTATTCTTATATGTGCACTTATGTGTTGATCACAATGGCTTTGTAATCATGGGCAAGTTACTCAACCTCTACAACAGTCAGTTTCTTCACCTGTGTGAGTGAAACAGTAATGCTCACTTAGCAAGGCAGCTGGGAGGCTGCAAATAACCCATATTCAGTGTCTGGCACGTGGTGTCTGTGATCAGAAGAGGGGGTTGTAGAGAATTGGAAAGAGAAAGTCTTCAGAACCACAGCGAAGAGGATTTGGCTTCACTGATAACCAAGTTGAGAACGTATTCTCCCATACAGAGTTTGGGTTTCTCCTTCAACAACAAAGAACTATGAATATATTGGGAACGTATTCATCTCTTTTTGTTTGGGGAAATCAGCCTGGAGGGGGCATGGTTGCAGTGCTCTCATTCAATAATAGTTCAGGGTCCATTCTGCCTAGAGAATGTGTGATTCTCTGTTTCCCTCATATCACCTTTTCCTTGAGGTGGTAGCATCAAGATAAAAGATTGTCCCTGGCTACCCAGATCAGGCCACTCAGGTTGATTTCAGCCTTGGTGATTCTCTGTTTCCCTCATATCACCTTTTCCTTGAGGTGGTGGCATCAAGATAAAAGATTGTCCCTGGCTACCCAGATCAGGCCACTCAGGTTGACTTCAGCCTTGCAGATCCAGATCCTGAACTTGGTCAGTGGCCACAATGTTGATTGTACCCTGAGGGAGCTGACCCATGTTTGGAAGAGACAGAAGCCCAGCTTGTTAGTTTTTCAACCTGGAGATATTCTGGTTCAATTGCCAGGGGCTCATGGCTCTTAGCCAAAGTAACTGTCTTCTATTTGAGGGCATTTGGGGAGATGGAGTTGTTATAAAAGAGAAGGGGGAAGGGTGGGTAGAATCAGGAAGAGTGGCAAATGATCTCAATGGCTTGTCCCTCCTGGCTGTGTGTGTTTCTTCTCAGCCAGCATTGGGTAAACATGGCCCACTTCTAGGTTTGGGGGCTTCTTTTCCTTGATTATGCCCATTCTGTGGGCACCCTTTCTCCAAACAGGTGCAATTAATTCAATTGATTTCGTTTCCGGCTAATGTATGACAACCACATTTGATTGTTTTCCTTTCTGAAATTATAACCGGGATACAGAGATAGATCTTGGTGCGTGTGTGGGTGGAGTGGAGGTGGCGGGCAAGGGTTCTCATTAAGAAAAAAAATCTAAAACGAGATTATAATGTGAATATATAAATAAATATCTCCCACCCTACAGAAGGGAAAGTGTGACAAAGAGCAAGTTGGAGTGAAAAGAGACGGTGATCTTAAGCGATTGGCCTGATACTATCTGCCTTTTGCAAATTTTACAGAAATGTTCAACTATATGAACGCATAGCTAGGACTCCTTTCAGGGTGTTGGAAGGTGCCCATGTAGTGAGGGGCCTGGAAGCTTTACAGTAAATCCACCTCTGCCAGGTTTGAGGAGGTCCATCTGTGACACATCTGTCAGCTTCCTCCCTCAAGTGGCCTCTTACATTTCCATGTGGATTTTGCTAGTTCTTTCTCAGAGGCCAAGGCTCCCCATATGACTTTAGAGAAGAAGCCAAATGTGTTAGATGAATAAATAATGGATATTTTGAAACCATATTTTAGTCAGTATAATCTTTCTCCCTTTTTCCTTTTTTTTTCTTTTTAAGGCAGGATCTTGCTCTGTCGCCTGGGCTAGAGGGCAGTGGTAACATCACAGCTCACTGCAACCTCCAACTCCTGGGCTAGAGTGCAGTGGTATCATCATAGCTCACTGCAACCTCCTGGGCTCAAGCGATCCTCCTGCCTCAGCCTTCCAAGTAGCTGGGACTACAGGCACGTACCACCACGTCTGGCTAATTTTTCTATTTTTTTGTAGAGACAGGGTCTCGCTATGTTGCCCAGGCTGGTCTCGAACCCCTGGGTTCAAGTGATCCTCCCTCCTCTTCTCTCCCAAAGTGCTGGGATTAGAGGCTTGAGCCATCACACCCAGCCTATTCTTTGATACTTTTTTCTATTTCTTTAATAACATACCTGTTGGAGTATTGTAGGGAGGGCAGGAGGATGGGGATAAAGGCTTGATAAAAGGGGCATACAAGATTACAGATGCTATGCTAAGATATCACTACCTCTTTGAAAATGTTTTGGCTTTAAGGGGCTACCTAAGGGGCCATGCTACCTATAGCCAAGTGATTGTTGATGAGCTCAGGCCAACTTGAATGAATTATCATCCAGAGGTGGTTAATATTGAAGGAAGTGACAATCTGGATGTTCATTCTCTTTACAGAACATAGGTCAAGAAGAATGGGTTTAGGTATTTAAAAAAAAAAACAATTTTATTTTGAGGAGAACATGGACTATTAAGGCAATTTTGGATCAATCTTTGTTGCAGCTCTTAGTAGATCATCAAATTCTCATCTTTCTGAGACAATTTAGACACAGGTTTATTTCACGTTAGGAGACTAAGCAAAATCACTGCTCGAGATTCCTTCCAGTTGAAATGACATTCAGTATGGGTTTGCCTTATTTGCGACAAATCCAATATGCTAAGTTCAATTCATGAAAAAGAAAGAAAGAAAAGAAAGTGTGCAGGGATGGGGACATGGGAAGTACATTAAGAAAGGACTTTTTAATGTAATAAAGAACGCCTTACAAGTTTAGTTTACATAACAAGCTGTCTTCTAGTACGTTTGGACTAGGGGTCAGTAAACTACAGCCTGTGGATCAAATCTGGCCTGCTGTCTGTGTTTGTAAATAAAGTTTTATTGGAACACAGCCACACTGCCCATTTGTTTACATATTGTCTATGGCTGCTTTTGTGCAACAACGGCAGAGCTGAAGAGTTGCCACAGAGACCATATGGCCTGCAAAGCCTAAAACATTTGCTATCTGGTCCTTTTTAAAAAAGCTTGCTGACTCTTGGTTTAGATTATGATCAGATTTACAAAAATTCAATTATGCACAGAATGTTTGGTAGGAGATGTGGTTTGATTTTACTCAGTTGCAAGGTCCATGCAGAATTTAATCTGGGGGTAAATTTTATAGGCTGAAGACTAAATTTTCACAGCAGTGAGAAGCCTAAATAAATAGTTCTCCTCTCACAACATCTGTCCTTTTCTAGTTATGGCAGCTAAATATAGTGCTGACTAATCTACACAAATTATTTGAGGTTAAATTGGATTCTATAGATATAAAACAATGTTAGGATTCTGTGGTTGGCTTTAGGAAGTGCTCAGATGTTATTCTCACCTTAAATTAAATAAATGGTTTAGATGAGGGCATTGTTGGTATGGTAAACTGCTTTAAACCAGACAATGATTTGACACTAGACTCTACTACCTATTGCTTTCATTTTCTGTCTTATAAATACACGGCCTTGAATTTGTGATGTCACTTTGTCAACTTTTTAATATGCTTCTTGACATCAACCTGAATGAAATAGTCAAATTGCCTTTGAATTAGCTCTATAAAAACTTATTATTATTATTATTATTATTATTTTTAGAGATAGGGTCTTGCTCTGTCACCCAGGCTGGAGTGCAGTGGTGCGATCATAGATCACTGTAACCTCAAACTCCTGGGCTCAAGTGATCCTCCTGCCTCAGCCTCCTAGGTAGCTGGGACTACAGGTGCACACCACCATGCCCCACTTATAAAAACTTAGTTTTTAAAGTTTTTAGATCTTCTAGTAGTTCATGATTTTTTGACTTTTGGTTTCTCCTTTCAGGTGGATCCTATGTGCAATTTCTGGCATGAGTTGATTTTCTTTCATAGTGTTTTGGGTTGAATTGTGTCCTCACCATCCCCTACCAAAAAAATAAAAAGACATATTGGAAGTACTAACTTCCGGTACCTCAGAATGTGACTTTATTTGGAAACAGGGTGTAATTAGTTAAGATGAGGAAGATGAGGTCATACTGGAGTAGTATGGGCCTCTAATCCCATATGACTAGCGTCCTTATGAGAAGACAGCCATGTGAAGACAGAAACACGCAGGGAGAACGCCATGTGACCACAGAGGCAGAGAATGGAATTAAGCAGCTGCAAGCCAAGGAACACTAAAGCTTGTCAGCAAACCTCCAGAGGCTAGGAAGAGGCAAGGAAGGATTCCCCTACAGGTTTCAGAGGGAGCTCCGCACTGCCCCACACCTTGACTTCCAACTCCCACCCTCCAGAACTGTGAGACAATAAATTTCTGCTGTTTGTGATACTTTGTTATGGCAGCCTCAGGAAATTAATACAGAAAGCAAAGACAAAATGTGAAATTGACTGTCAACTGCCTGTGCTGAGTAGGGATATGAAAACATGAGGGTGAAACCCTCACATAATTCAAGTGTTTCGTATGTTCCATTGGTTAGAAATTCCCTTGCACTGAGATATTCTAACAGGTTGCTTGTTGGTTTTTCCTGCCTTTTCCTGCCCCTTCTCCTTCCTTGCCCTCTCTGAGAGGGGAATCCTACCCAGCAGTAAGGACATGATGTGAGAATGGCAAAAACCATGACTCAGATGATCCACCCTCATCTCATCCGTCCCTGACATGTGGGGAATTTCCATAACTTTCTAGGGTGGACAGCTTGGAAGCCCACCTGGAGAGCTGGCTGCCATTTTAGAGAAGTAGTAGGGTAGGAAAGGGCTTTGTACTTTTGTCCCTGATGAAGGGCAACAGCCCTGACGGGAGGTGAAAGCTGCCCTCTACCTCAAAGTATGAGAGCACCTCCAAAGCTGGGCTTCGGAACAGCGCCACCTGGAGCCAAACCGCCAACAGATTTTTCTTTTCTGGTTCAATTGGGATTTTAACCTACAGTTAGGGTAACTCGAATGTAACTCTAAAGGCTCCATCTGTAGGAAAATTTCTCTTCCCCAACCTAGCTAAGGTATGGAGAGCTAATCTTATCTGCTTGGTTAAAAAAAAATAGCTAACTCTTTGATCTGCTGTTCCTTATGTGGTGAGCCCTGCAAGTCAGCTAAAGAAATCAATGTTTAAGATCCTTGGCGACAACGTAAGGCATCACTTGAGCGACCTTCTCTATAATAGAGGATGGTAGTAATTGCAGAGATTTATGGAGCCAATAATTCATGGTTGGCTTAGCTCAGCAACATCAAATTATGACATTAACATTATTTAATGATGAATGATTTATTTTATTTATTGAAGAATATTTACTGTTTCCACAAGTGGTAACATGTCAAAGAATCCACATTTTACATTTCTATGGTGTGAGGTAGGGCGTCAAAGTTAATATTTTTCCACATGGATCCAGTTACAACATCACCATTTGTTGACAAGACTTTTTTTTTTTGAATCGTTTTTGTGCCTTTGTTGAAAATCATGTCACCATATATGTCTTATACCTTACAATTGTATAACACCTTATAGTTTTCCAAGCTCTTTAATGTTCATTTCACTCATATAACAACTTTGTGAGATAGGCAGGGCACGTATCATTAACCACATTTCACAGATATGGGAACAGGTTCAGAGAGGTTAAGCAGCTTGTTTAAACTCCCACAGCTATAAGTAGCAGACAGGATAAAAAATGGTCTCTGAGGAACCATCCAGTCCTCACTGCTGTATATCCTGCTTCCCACCTCATGGTCACAGTATATGGCTTTCAATTCAACCTGTAGTTGCCTGCTGAATATCTGAAATTCTTTGCAACAGCTGGAATTCAACATGTCCAAATGGAACTCACTTCTGGCTGTCTCCCCCTCCCCATTATCAAACCTATTTCTTTCTTTTTCTTCCTTCCTTCCTTCCTTCCTTCCTTCCTTCTTTCCTTCTTTCCTTCCTTTCTTCTTTCTTTCTTTCCTACATTGAAGTTCCCTGTATTTCTGACTCTTCCTTTACAACCATCCCTGCGTGGGTAATTCCCTCATATAACTTCCAAGCTCTCAACGGTGGCATGAACTGGGCTCCAGGTCATAAGATGCTCTCTGGCCACACTGAAAGCAGGGGATGCTATTGAACATGATCCTCTTGGGCTGCCTGAAGTCCCTCAGTATTTCCAACCTGAAGCTGGAGAAATCTCTCCCAGTAGATATCTTCAAAATCATAATAATAACATTTCCAAGGGGCAGGATATATCTCTAGGCTTAACTTCCTCAGCCCAATGGTGTGGTGCATCAGGTTCTCTAGGATGGCTTTGGAGATTTGGTTTCCACAGAAGTTAAAGGTCATGAGCTGATGGCAGTGGCTCAAAGCAGACAGGATGACACTGAGTTGGTAGTTTGTGATCCAGCAGTCCTTTAGAAGCAGGATGTGGAGTGTGGCTGAAATGTTCTCTAGTAGAACTTGGAGGGGCTCAGGATTGAAATTACTCAGTGCGACACCAGTCAGGTCCAGCTCTTTTAGCTGACTCACACTTGGGCACAGGAATAGATGCTCCATTTCTGGTTCTGAAAATCAGCACTCAGTAATTTCAAGGGACTCCAAGGGGGTCTGGGAGCACCTAAATAACTGGTCCAGGTGCCCTTGGAGGAAGAGGACAATATACATATAAAGCTTCAGAGGTTGTCCAGCTTGAGGAACACAGAGGTGAATTGGGAGATAATCTGTTCCTGCATCTCTTGCCAAGTGTATTTAAGCCCATAGATGAAGAAGAAATGGAGTTTGTGAAGATTTCTCATCTGGCCCAGGTAAGGGACAAACCCTATTAGTTGGAACAGATCCCAGGAGCTACCCACTCTCACATCCTGGATACAGTTCAGGTTCACCATTTCCATGATCTTTCTGAGAATGTGGATGGGCATCAAATCTGCATTTCTTCAGTCACCAAAACATTGGCTTAAGTGTATACCTTTTTTTTTCTTTTCCTCACCTTTTGTAACCTAGTAGATATTAAATACTGGGCTGCTGGCCAGTTTTCCTCTATATTGTTCCTCACAGTTGACTCTTCCACTGGGATTTGCCCCACTGCAAGCCCAACTTTGGGTCTGAATCATGGCAGAGGTCTCCTCTTCTCTAGAATAGTGGCTCTCCACCCTGGCTGCATATTGGAATCTTCTGGGGACTTCTCTCTCTCTCTCTCTCCTTTCTTCTTTACCACCCCCCCCAACCATTCTCTCTTCCACTCTCCTTTCCCCTCCCCTTTCTTCCTTTTTTCTGTTTCATTTCTTTTCTTTTTCCTTCCTTCCTTCTTTCTTTCCTTCCTTCCATTGAGATATAATTCACATAGCATACAATTCAGCCTTTCAAACTGTACAACTCAGTGATTTTTTTAGTATATTCACAAAGTTGTACAACCATCACCACTCTTTAATTCTAGAATATTTTCATCATCCTAAAAAGAAACACCATACACCTTAACAGTCATTCACCTGAGGAGCTTTGAAAAAGTATTAATGCCTGGGGATCACTCCCAGAGATTTTGATTTAATTGGTCTGGGGTGGGGCTAGGGCATCAGTATTTTTTAGAAGCTCCCTGGGTGATTCTAATATGCAGTGAGGGTAGAGAACCACTGTGTCTAGGCCCTTTCCACTGGAGTCCATTCCTGGTATGTCTGCAGGTGCAGCTTCCTAATACATTGTTTTTATCAAGTCATCCCCAGCTCAAAAACCCTCAGTGGTTGTCTGTTTGCTAGAGCAAAGCACATCCTGGCATTTAAGGCCTCTTGCGACTGGTTCCCCATTTCACACGTATCTGTCTTGTTATCTTCTTTCCCTCTCTATGGCAGCTCTGTCTCAGCCAAACTGATTCAATTCTTGTTTCTTAAACCCCAAAATGTGACAAGTCACATTCCAGCCCGAGCCCTCACCAAAGAATCTGTGGCTGGCTGAGGTGGGGGAACCTCTAGAATGCAGGTGCTGTTTGTGGAAAGACACAAAATATTGGGATGTTTAGTTACCTCACAGCAACACGGAATGATTACACTAACCAAAAATCAAGTATATTTTAAGAAATATTTTTTAAAAAATCACAGACAGGAGCAAACATGTCCCTGAAACATGACAACTGTTTTCTCCTAATATTTGATTTACACATTCCTTTATTTTGTTGACTTCTAGCAGATAAGCAGTAACAAAGCAAGCAAAGGGAGAACAACTTATATTTCATCTGCTAGCAATTTGTTCTTGCATGTGTGTGTT
>RJWJ010024873.1:0-24398 GCA_004363605.1 Indri indri | reverse complement strand
GGAGACTTAGTCACTGTTTATTGTCTTTTGTATTTGATATTGTGTGTGTATTCCTTAGACAACAAACCAAATAAAACTAAAATGTGGGGCTCATGTGGGGGAAAATCTATTTTAAAAAAACAAGATGTTTTTGCAAAACAACCCCAGCAGAACGATATCAAATGGGAAAATATAATCAAGCCATAATTCGAGGCTTTGTTATTGACACAGAAATGGTTGAACACCCCAATGGAACAGAATAGAGAGTTTAGAAACAGTCAGGTAGGCCAGGTGCGGTGGCTCACACTTGTAAATCCTATCACTTTGGGAGGCTGAGGCAAGAGGATCGCTTGAGTCCAGGAGTTTGAGACCAGCCTGAGGAACATAGGGAGACCTCATCTCCACAAAAAATTTAAAATTTAGCCAGATGTGGTGGCACCCGCCTGTAGTCCCAGCTACTTTGGAGGCTGAGGCTAGCGGATCAACCAGCCCAGAAGTTCAAGGATGCGGTGAGCTATGATTATGGCACTGCACTCCAGCCTGGGTGACAGAGAGAGACCCTGTCTCAGATAAATATATACATACATACCAGTCATGTATATAGGGCAATTTATGCTAAAAGCAGCATTTAAAATCAATGGGTAGAATAATGGGCTATTAAATAGATATTGAGTCTCTCAGGTCCCTCTCTGTAAAGTGGGATAGTGACTTCACAGGGTTCTTGGAAGGATTATGGAAATTATTCAGCCTTAAAAAGGAAGGTAATTCTGACACATGCTACAGCATGGTTGAACCTTGAGGACATTATGCTAAGTGAATTAAGCCAGTCGCAAAAGGACAAATACTGTATGGTTCCACTTACATGAGGTACCTAGAATAGTCAAACTCTTTCAGACAGCAAACAGAATGGTGGTTACCAGGGGCTGGGGAAGGGGGAAATGGGGAGTTCGTGTTTAATGGGTAGAGTTTCAGTTTGGGAAGATGAAAATTCTGGAGATGGATGGTAGTGATGGTTGCACGACAGTGTGAATGTACTTATTGCCACTGAACTTTACACTTAAAAATGCTTATGATGGTGAATTTTATGTTAGGAACTACAATTTTAAAAAAAAAAGCAACATAAAACCATGTGACATGTATTATATTGTTTGTAATTCCAGGCTGTTGGAGGATTGCAACACATCCAGAATGTTGAATGTGGCCTTACATTTAGTTTCTTTGTTTTTCGGTCTTTCAAGAGTGACTGTAAACAGGATGTGGATGGCAAATGCTCAGCTTTAACAGGACACAGGTTTCACTCTAGGACCCAGCGCAGTACTGTAAATGGGAAAGCTCGACTGTCTTTGCTTAGACCTTCCCAGGAAGTCCTTTAAATTGCTTTTTTGAAGGTGGGGATCGGGTGGACAAGGGGCTTAAGTGGTTGTGGCTTTGAGCAGTGCTTGTCCCCCAGGAGGAAGCCGGGTGGCCAGGGCCGGGCAGGCACAGGATGGGTGTGGGAGTTGGTGATGAAAACAATTGCAGGTGGGCAGCAGCTTCGGGCTGGCCCCTTCTCCAGGATGCGAGGGCTGCATTAGCATGTGGGATGGGGGAGGAGGGGAAAAGAGCAGGTGTGACCCATGACTGCCCTTTTTGTGTCACTTCTTTGCGTCAGCACCTTTCCCGATTATTCAGTTTTTCCTCTAGACACTGAGTTTCTTTGTCGAGGCCTCTGGGTGTGGATGAAGAGCAGAAATAGCATCTTCATGCTAATGCTGACCTTTCTCCTCATGCAGTGCTAAGTCCATCTCATATCCCTGGCTTCCTTCTCTATAGTAAGCACCAGCTTTCCCATCACCTACCTGCTGGTTCCTCAGCCTTTTCACCCCCAGCCGACCCACAGATAAGGGCCCCATCAGACCCTGGTGTCCTTCTTGCCTCTCTGGCCACATGTGTCCCAGGGTGCAAGGAATTCTGTGGACTGGAGTATTTCCATGGTGCTTCGATGCTCTGGGCATCTGAGAGCTTTGCTCAATTTACAGCGGGGCGGGGATATCAAAATGAGTTAAAAAATAATTGCTCTGGCATCTTTTCTTCTACTAAATGATAATCTCAGCTCTCAGCAGGGAGTTGAACTGAACCCAAAGTAGGAAACTGATATTTTAATTTGAATTGAAACTGGACTCAAATAACAATATTGTTCTGTCTTTGAAGCTTGAACTGTATCTGACCTGGACCAAATCCAAAAGATTTTGTACCGTATTCCCTCTTTCCAAAAACAACTCCCAGGACCAGCCTAGATCCTTCTGAATTCTGAACCTGCTTCATGTTTTGATATATTTTCCAACAGAGTAGAGTAATATATTCAATAACTTTAAAAAAAAACCCTCTTATTAACGTGATAGAAGCAGGACCTCTTAAATACAGATTATGTCTTTGCCATTGAAAGAATAAAATGAGTTGGTAAACTTCAAGGTTGTTTTTTATCAGAAAAAATTTTTAAAACTGAGATAAAATTGATACGAGGTTTGATACTGTATTTTCACTTTTTGTGTTCCTTTTTTTAAGTGAACTCAAGCAGCTACATAAAAGAATTTTTAAAAACTTGACGCACATTATATTTCCATATTTTGTTGCTAGGTCTCTAAGGAATTTCAGTATGGACAAGGTAGGAAATGTAGGCTCTGTGAGTGTTATGGGTTGAATGTGTCCCCCAAAGTGTGTGTGCTGGAAACTTAATCCCCAGTGCAACAGTGTTGAGAGTGGGACATTTGAGAGACGAGTGGGTTGTCAGGTCTCAGTCCTCTTGAGTGGATTAGTGCCATTATTGCAAGAGTGGGTTAATTATCACAGGAGTGGGTTCCTGATAAAAAGATGAGTGCAGCCCCCTTCTTTTCTCCCTCTTTCTCTCTCTCCCTTTGCCATGGGATGACAGCATGAAGGCCCTCACCAGACGCTGGCACCAAGCTCTTGGACTTCCCAGCCTCCAGAACTGTGAACCAAATCAACTTCTATTGCTTATAAATGATCCAGTCTGTGGTATTCTCTTGTAGCAACACAAAACGGACTGAGGCATGAGTCAATAGCAGTATCTCCTCAAGGCCTGGCACAATATCTAGAACACAGCTGGGGCTCAGTATCTATTTGTTGAGTGACTGAATTGAGGAGTCCCCTCTGTCACCTTCTATCTGAAGACATATGTGTTTCCGTTGTATTGCACACCTTTGATTTTAAGTGTTTTCTCAGCTCAACCCTTTTGGTTTCTAGGCTTGCCTGTGGTTCTCTCCCTTTCTCGCTCTCTCTCTCAGCACCGTAACTACTTTTCCCATTCCCTGTGAATATCTGCATTATTCACTGTCTTTCTGGCTTGTTAATTATCACAAGAGTTTCTGTGTGTGTGTCTGTGTGACTTTTCTGAATATTTGATCTTTACTATAATCTTATCTTTCTTGAATAACTTCATTAGAAGCTTCGATTTTATTTTCTTCTTGTATAGCATTGTGTACTTTTAAAAATACGCACAAAGAATAAACAGGGACTATGTACGGTCTAAGAAATTTATTTCTTTTTTCTTTAGAGACCTAAATATAGGTTAGTTCTAATGGTTTGGCTCAAATTTTGACATGGTAAAAATTCGTTCCATCCATTTCTTTCATATTCTTCTGTTGTGTATGGTTAGCACCACTGCCTTTCCCTGGGTATAGCTAACTGGGGGCATTCCCCCCCAATTATACAGAGGAAACTCTAAATAGTGAGTGGGAAGAGAAATAACGGACCCCACACCTCCCACATCCTTAGCCTTCAAGCTGCTCTCTTCGACATTGCCTTGCATTTCTTTCCTCCTGCAACACTTTCTCTGTTTCTAATATTTCCAATCTCAGTCCTAAGGACCGATGCTGCTGTTTCAGTGAGAGCCTACCCGCACGCCTCTAGGAAAAGCCCGGGCTGGTACCCACGGCACGTGGGCATCCCGTGCACGGCATCCGTGTTCCATCTGTTTCCCTCTGAGACACTACTCCCATCCAGGGCGTGCAGGCTGGGTGTGGCTGTCAGTCAAGGTTCCTGCCCCTGACAAAGGTGAGCGCATGATTTGAGCTGAGCAGTGGGAATCTTGCCCTGTGGAAATGAGGTCGAGCTATCTAACCAAAGGACCCCACATGGCAAAACGGCTTCATCCCAAAGGGCAGGGCTGCCCATTAGTCCCTGCTCCCCGAATTTCTGGAGCTGCTCCAGTCCCTGTCCTTGCCGAGGCCTTGTCCTTGATTCTGTGGGCTACTCTGTAGCCTTTCAACATACTTCTTTTTCCCTTCAGTCATCCAGAATCCATTTCTGTTGTTTGCAACCAGAGAGACCTAAGTGGTACAAGTGTTCGCAATTAACTGAGAACTTCCTTCGTTTCTTCATTGCTTTAACCAAGAGCTGCCACATAGGTCGGTGCCACGTAGATCAGTGTGGATCCCTAAGCCTTGGCCACCAGATTCTTTGTCTCTTAAGTCTACTTTCCAGACTTTTTTTAAAAGGGCTTCTAAGTCCCTTTCCGGATACCTGAGCACCCACCTTTGCTTCTCTTGATGCCATTTTTCTCAAAAAAAAAAAAAAAAAGAAGTGGAACTATCCTGTTTACATTGAGATCTTTTATGACTTTGGGATGACAGGGTACATTTCACTGCCATTTGGAGAACAGCTGGAACTCTACCACTGTTTATTTACCTAAACAGAAACCAGCTAAACCAGAATGAAGTTATCTACCGGAATCCCTCCCACCTCGCTTTCCACCTGGCCTCCTTCTGACAACAGAAGACCTGTGGGTGAAAACTGGGAGAGACGAGACGCCCAATTGGATGACATTTTTAGCATTAAGCAAGTCTTTGTGAGGCAGCACGAGGGGCTTTCGTCACGAATGTCAGATGTCTTGTCCGGGCCGGCACTCTGCCTTCCTCTCCCCGCCCCGCCAGTCTCATTCTGCTTCTCTGGGCAGACAGAGCGATGTGTTCAGGTGACCGTCATTAGTACCTACCTTTGGAAGACTGAGATTCCTCTCTGCAGGGCAGTGGCTCTAGAAAAGCCTCTCAGGAGCCCCCCAGGGGCCTCAGGTCCGGTTGATACAGCCCTTCTCCTTGGCTCTCAGCTGCACTAACTGATAGATAGCCTTGGTGACCTTAAGCAACACAGTGGTGTTCTTTGTTTTCAATAGTCAATCAGCATCCGCCCTGGCAGTCCCGAAGCATCTCAGAACAAACCGCTCAGAATAGTTTGACGCGACCTTCTGGAAGGCAGGTTCTGGGTCTTGTTCCTCTCTCTACAACGGTTGATGAAATAAGTGAGTGGTTGACTGAAATATGGCAGAGTACACACAGCTACTCAATTTTAACCACTGACCAGCACTAGGACACAAGAGTCATCTAAGAAAAGTGGGGAGAAAACAGGACTCCAGGGGCCTTCCCGCGGAGGAAGAGTTTCGCAGTGAGTGGCTAAGAGCACGAACGCTGGGCTCTGGGGAAAAGGTCCAGCTCTACCACTTAGCTATTAATTTAGGCAAATTACTCATGTTCTCTGATCCTTGTCTGTAAAGTGGAGAAAACGTTAGTACCTATGTCATAGAGATAAACTCCAAAACGCCCCCGGCATGGAGACAAGCACATAACTTTTAGCTATTACCACTGGTAGTAAAGTCATCGGTAACTAGCCACTGGAGTGGAGCCACCTACGTGTGTTCGGCCAGCACTGGGAACTTTCTGGAAGCAAAGGCTGATGAAGGGCCTCCTCCCCAGGGAGTCAGGACTGGAGACAGCGGTGACCCCCACCCCACATCACAGTGGAGGCCAGTGCAGGACAGAGCACAACCAAGGAGAGTTCCTTCCTCACCAACACCATGCCATTGCACATGCCCTGAGGTTTAGAACTCCCCTGAGAAAGAAGAAAGACGAGCAGGTGAACCCTGCAGTTATATAACTTTGCAGGTGGAAAGTATTCATACCTGCTATACCTGCAAAAGTGTGTCCTGGCAGACCGGAGAAATGCAGGGTCATTTTGCAGGTGGAGTGAAGCACCTGACCTCCCACCTCCACCCTACAACTCTTCCTACCATCTTTGGCCGTCACCCTTCCCCCCTTGAGGGAAGAATGAAAGTCTGGTTGGGAGAACAAGGGGGCACCACTGGAAAGGTTGTCATTCAGACACAGAGGACTAAAGCTCTGGACTCCGTCCTGCCCATGGCCTCTGTCGCTGGTACTTGAGCAGGAGAGGAGCACAGCGGTGCCTGGCTGACGACCGATTGCCTCAGAGCACAGGGAGCTTGAAGAGTGGAGAGCCAGTGGAATGGAAAGGAAGAGATGGGTTTTACAGACATTCCCACGTAATAATTGCAGGGCACTCACGGAGGGGTGGGGGTGGGGGAGTTAGAGAGGACTGGGATTTGGGCCTGGGTGGCTGAGAGAAACATGATGCCAGAAATTGAGATGTCAGGAAGGCCCATGGGCTGAGGGCGAGGGGACCAATGAGTAGGCGCTTAATCAAGTTGAGTTAAGGCGCTTATGGGATACCCAAGTGTAAATATCAGGTAAACTAATGAAAATGTATGTGACTACAGGCCTAAAGTGGTGGTTCTCAAACTTTTGGTCTCAGGACTCTTTTAGACTCTCAAAAATTATTGAGTACCCAAGCACTTTTGATTAAGTAGGTTTTATTCATCAATGTCAATTGTATTAGAAATTAGAACTGGGACATAAAATATTTATTAAAGTTGTTTAAAAGAAACGGTAACAATCCCATTAAACATTAACGTAAATAACTAGTATATTTTCTGAACAAAATGTTAGTAATCATTTTCCATTTTTGCAAATCTCTTTGATGTCAGGCTTAACAGAAGACAGCTGGGTTCCCAGATCTTTTGTACTCAGTTTGCTGTGACATGTTGTGTTTAGCTGAAGTATATGAAGACAATCTAGATTCATACAGATATGTAGTTGGAAAAGGGAAGATCTTCTGACTCCCTCCAGGCAGGGATCCTGGAGCCCTACTTTAAGAACTGCTGGCCTAGAGCGAGGTCATGGATTTAAATAGATGTTTTGAAGTAATCTGCCTGGAGATGAGACTTGACAAGAACTCTTGTTGGTAGAAGAGGCAGAAAAATGCAGAGAGCCAAGATCTGAGCATTGGGTATATTTGTACAGTTGATCTTCATTATTCATGGATTCTATATTTGCAAATTTGCTTACTTGTTGAAATTTATTTGTAACCCCAAAATTAATACTCTTGGCACTTTTATGGTCATCTGTAGACATGCACAGGTAGCTGAAAAATTTGAGTTGCAATGCGTGCCATTAGATATACCTGCAGCTAAAGTTGGTGGTGGTGGTTTGGAGTCTCCTATCTGCTGAGGTTAGGATGAATTTAAATTATGCATGTCATGAGTCACATAATGACATTTTGGTCAACAACAGAAGACATATGCGATGGTGGTCCCATAAGATTATATTAATAATATCCAATTTTTCTGTACCTTTTCTATGTTTAGATACACAAATGCTTACCATTGTGTCACAATTGCCTACATTATCCAGTACAGTGACAGGCTGTACAGCTTTGCAGCCTGGGAGCAATAGGCTATATACCACAGCCTAGGTGTGTAGTAGGCTATGCCAGCTAGGTTTCTGTGGGTACACCCTGTGATGTTTGCACTACAACAAAATTGCCTAATGATGTATTTCTCAGAATGTATCCCCTTCGTTAAGTGACCCGTGACTGTACATAATGACATATCTTGGGTATGGCTGCCAAGTCGAAACATCAAATTCATTTATGTTTCATATACACCTTATACACAACCTGAAGGTAACGTTATACAACATTTTAAACAATTTTGTGTTTAAAACAAAGCTTTTTTTTTGAGACAGAGTCTTGCTCTGTTTCCCTGGGTAATTGCAGTGGCATTATCATAGCTCGCAAATTCAGTGTCTGTGGCAACGTCATGGAACAAAACTACCTTGAATAATGAGAATCACCTGTTCTTGGAGGTAGGAAGAGGAAGGAAAATCAGTGAAAGATAGAGAGTCCAAGTAAAGTGGTTCCCAGTGAGATAATTTTCCAGAATGAGGAACTAGTTAACTCATCAGGTACAGCAGTCAAAGCAAAGAGGAAACGTTTGGCCTCTCCGACCTCCACCACCACACTGAAGGAGTTCCCATCACCTCCCTGCCTGGACAGGTTTCTCCTAGACTTCTGCCCACCTCATAAATGCATACGTATGCACATACACATATACGTGCATACATAAAGCAAGCCCAGAGGCTTGTCCGCCCGGTGCGTGCGTTCCTGCACGGGAATCTAACAAGAGAGTACGTCTGCTCCACTCCTGTGAAAACGGGTGTGGGGGAGGAAAGTGTCGAAATAAAGTGGCAGATGGCAGACACGAGCTTACTGAAAAAAGAGTGTTCTGAGATTTTTACACTTTCTAAATACAGGAACTCTTCACTTTTTCAGAGGTAGACAGAAGGGTTAAATTCTTCAGCAAAGGTGTTCTGGGTTCCAACACAAACCTTTTTAGCCAGGAATTGCTAGAAAGGCAAACATCTTTTGATCAACTGCAGGTTGCATATGGCTGCAAGGAAAGGAAGGCAGAGCTCTCTCTATTTTTAAGGTGATTGACTGCAAGGTGAGCTCTGCTTTTCTTGCCACGGTTTAGACTGCGTGCTCGCGGCACACTTCCACCACCTGGTGGCCACACGCTTGAATTGCAAGGTCTGCTTTTTAAGAAGCCGGGGACATTCCTTTGGTTGGATGGAGAAAACCAATAAAATGAAATCATAGAAAACAATTGCTAATTTTTTAATCTATAAATAATAGTTGATAATTCTAGATCAACCCAGAGTGATCGCTCTCTTCTCCGGATTAGCGTGCATTTTTTGGTGCTGTTTTTTTCACCAATACCCGGTAGACACTGAACTGTTCTTGACTTCACGATGAGTGTCCAATAAGAGTCAACTGGCTGCTCAACAGCAAGGAGGATCTAGTAGCATCTTTTCCTCCTGGCTCCCCAAAAGACTTTTAAACCAGGGAAAGAAGCTAAAGCTCTGCTAGCTTTCTCCAAAGATGGAATTTGGTTTTGCTGCCCTGGTATGATCTGAGAAGCCAAGGAAGACTTTGAAGTAAACATATTCCTTTCTCTGAAGTGCCAAGAACCCTAAAATTCCCGCATTAGTAATTAATTCGATTTCCTTTGTGAGTGTTCCCTTTGAAAATGTAGACACCCATGGTGAGGGGTGAGCTGTTAAACCATTCACACTTTAGTGTGAATAACTGTCTCAGCCACTTTCCTTAGTGGGGCTCATAGCTCCTGGGGGGTCTTGGGAGGGGGCATTAAGGAAATGGCCCAAAGTGGGGAAGAGAGGGCATCAGATGTGGTATTTCTGTCATCCTGTGGACAAGAGGGTCAGGGAGGACCCCTGGGAAGAGCCTCCCCCTGGCTGCAACTGGTAACCTCCTTCACCTCAGCCTGCAGGAGCTCTGACAAATCCTTGGTGGCCAGTCACCCACAGGAAGCTGTGCGGAGTGTCTGGGAGGACAGTGGGGGAAATGCTAGGGAAGACCCATAATTGCAGGGCCCCAAAGAGGAAGCTGCTCCTCCAGCTGGGGACACTGTTGTTTCCATCAAGCAAAGTTTATAAGGCTTATCGGTCCAGTCCTCCCCACAGACAAAAATTGCTCAATCCTCAACATTTAAAACTGGGAGATTTCACATAAAAAATCTGGATTTCTGGCTTTTCCTGAAAAAAGAATAAGAATGAGGATACTGATGAGACCGGCATTTTCATATGACAGAAACTTGCTAAACTGAAAGGGAGCTGCTCCCCCGGGAAAGGGGTGCACCCCGCAGCTTGCCACCGTCCCCACCCACTTTCCTCCTTTATGTTCCTGGCCTGGCTTCTGACCCCATCCGAGCTGGGACTCTGCTTCCAAACACTAACAATAATTAAAATGATGATGAAAGTAATAAAAATATCAGTAATGACCAGTCATTCAATGGTACTTCAAGCCAGACGTTGTGCTAGTAATATCCAGGAATTATCTCTAATCCTCACAGAACAGCGGTGTTTACATTCCCGTGTTAGAGAGAAGGAAACCGGGGGACAAAGGACAGTTTTATATTCATACGTTCCTTTTTATATTTGTATTAGAACATTGTCGGGGTAGATTTTCTTGGGCATTTATTATGCATTTTCTATTTATTCTCATTTCATTAGAGACTCGGCTAGAAATGAGTAGCGCAAAATTCACTTTCAACACAAGCAGCAATCCGACTGCTTGGCCTCACCTCCGCCGCAGCCAGAAACTCTGAGCGACAGATCCTGAGGCCCGGCCAGCCTCCCCTGTCCTGCCCGTGAGGAAAGGGGATTTCTGTTTAGCTATGCGAGACCGCTTTTCTAAACCACACGTAGTCATGGTTCCCTATTGTTTGGCTCATTCATTTATAACCTGCATTTCCAAAGACCAAGTGCATTTGTGCCAACTGGGGGCAAAAAAAAGGTGTTTCCGTTCTTGCCCACTTATTAACAGTGAAAATCCGTTCAAGCTGCTGCTTCTCTGACTGTGAGGCGTGATCCCTGGGGAGGCGGCAGTGGCAGCTTCAGAGGGCAACTGATGGGGCTTTCTTTTGAACCTGAAAGTAAGGCCACTGCCCTCAGCTCTTTGGAGTCCTGGCCTCCCCCGTGCCCAGTAGAGATTTCCAAGGTCCTTCCACGCTCTCCCTCCTGGTAAGCAGGTGAGCAAGGCATGCATTCCCATTCCCACGCTTTTCTTCAAGGGGAAAAGAAATGTGGGAGGTATCGCTCCTGTTTTCTCATCCCATTAAATTAGTTTGCCCAGAAATTAGTTTGATCATGTATCGTGTGTTTAATCAAAAATTAAACTATCCCAATGACACCCCTTTTAATAGCCCACAAATTTTGTATCTTTCTTTCCTTCCTTCCCCTTTATTTATTTTAGCTTCAGTAATTTTCCTTTTATTAGTTTTAATTCTCACCAAAGTTACCTATTAATATAATCAGAAGAGTCAAATACAAGGCTTCTTATAAAAATGAGCAGATCCCTCTCACTTTATTTCCTGATCCTTAATACAACCACTTTCAGATAATTTTATACTGTATTCCATGATTTTTCACTTTTAGATCTCATTTATCTACTTCTTACTATGGAAAATAAGGACTTAACTTTCTCTCTCTCTCATGCCTGTGAACGCACGCGCGCGCGCGCACACACACACGCACACACTTTGCAACTCCCTATCTTCCAAAAAAAAATTACATAAATTTTGGTTAGGTAAGTAAGTATTCAGTGTTGTATTGGTCAAGGAAACAGAAACTTGAGTAATTTGTACAGGAAAAGTTTAATATAAAGAGTTATTAAGTATAGCATAGGATTATCTATTAATGGAGAAAGAGAATTCCAAAGAATGTCTAGAGGTGAACAAGTGTGGGAAACCAGAATATGCCTGCCCAAGCTTGGGCCTGGTGGCTCATGCCTGTAATCCCAGCAATTTGGGAGGTCGAGGTGGGAGGATCACTTGAGGCCAGAAATTTGAGATCAGACTGGGCAACCTAGTGAGACCCTATCTCGACAAAAAAGTAAGAAAAATTAGCCAGTCATGGTGGCACACACCTGTAGTTCCAGCTACTCAGGAGGCTGAGGCAGGAGGATCACTTGAGCCCAGGAGTTTGAGGTTGCAGTGAGCAATGATGACACCACTGCACTCTAGCCAAAGTGACAGTGAGATCCTGTCTCAAAAAAAAAAAAGTCTCCCCAAATATGAAGGGCTGTTGAATGAAGACAATGAAAGGGAAGCAGATGCAGGAGCAGGAAGTCTCTCTGCCTTCTACTGGGGCTCAGAAAATGACACCCCAAAGTGTGGTGCTTCGGCATGCTGAGTCCTATGAACTAAAGGAGATCGGGAGGCCTCAGAAGCAAAGTCTCTCTCTCACCTTCTCCTGCCCTGCTATCTCCCACCTCTCTTTCTCCCCTGGAGCAAGTCATAGAAACCAGAATTCTTCCCCAAGGCAGGTTATAGAAACTGGAACCCTTTCCTCAAAAGCAAGCTGTAAAACCTAGGACTATTACTCTAACCTTCCCCCATCTTTCTGCATAGGCGCTTGTCATAAAGAAATTCTCTGACCTACCTTGTCTGACAGTGGGTCATAAGACCCTCATTCCGGAGAGGTCCTGCCCCATACCCAGGAGGAAGGAATGCCGCACAGAGAGGCCGAGAAGAATCCAAGTGGAGAGGACTTAGTGGGTTCTTACCCTTAGCTCATACTCTTTCCGTCCAATCACGTTTCTACACGGCTGTCCATTTGTCATTGAACCTAAGCATAAAAACAGACAATTTTTCCTGGGTATTAGGGGTCTTTATTTCTGAAGCCTCCTGCATCATGTAAAACCTTGATTAAATCAATTCGTTATGCTTTTCTCTTGTTAACCTGTCTTTGTCATTATGATGGGTGAGGAAAGGTCGAACCTTTCCCACCCCTGTATCTCCCTCTATTTGCCTAGAAGCAGGACATAGATTTATAAAGATGAAAGGTATCCTGCCCCCATCCACTAGGGAGAACAAAGGTTAACACTGAAGACAGCTTTAGACCCTCACGGGCCTGGAAATGATACCAGAATAATTTATATTAACAAGCTTTGCTGACTAGCTTTTATCTGCCATTTATTTGTCTTTCCTCAAGTTGCCATTCGTAGAGACTCAAAGTCCTTTTGTTTGTCACCTCTCTAAAAATTCACCATTCTTCCTCAAAGATGCTATGTAAGCTGGAGTTCAAAGCCAGCCCTTTGAGGACTGCTCATTCCCTGGGTGGCTCCCACATATATGTACATGTATATGTTAATACACTTCTGCTTTTCTTGTTAATTTGTCTTTTGTAACAGAAGTCTGTTCCTGCTACAAACCCAGGGGGGTGACAGTTTTTCCCCTACAGGAGGATACTCAAGGGAGGAACATCCCTCCCTACGGCTGGGGTGGCACCGAAGTTTGCTGGGTTGCTCTAGGCCGGAGCTGGACCACAGTCACTGGACAAGAAGGAAACGTCACTCCAGGGTGCTGATGTGTAGAAAACCATAGCCAAGATTGACAAGCAGAAAATGCTCTCCGGAGGGCTGGCAGGCCCGGGCCGAGAAGCCAACTGAGGCACCAGCATGATTCCTTGGGGATACACTCACGACAGTGCGGCTGAAGCCGTCCTTGAGCTATCCAGGAGGCGCTGCCGAAACTTAACGGGGGTGAGGGGATGTCACTGGCTCCCGTCCCCCAGCTGCTGACAACCAAACAGGAGCAAAGAGCCTCAAAACGCTAGGATCAGGAAGAGAAGCCCCTTCCTCCAGCAGTGCTGCTCCGGCGCCCTCTACTGACCGTGCTGTTCACAGCATGCCCGCGGCAAAGCAGAAATATGCATCAAAGGACCCAAGTTTTCACAGGTCAGGCAATACAGGGTGAATCTGGAGCTGAGAGGCAGCAAATTGATAACCGATGTAAGTGTTTGCTTTTTATGAATCTATAAATGTTATTGACAGCTGAGTCATGTATTAGTAGTATGCTATGATTGCTTCCTCTACTTCTTTTCTCTTGAATTAATCATTAACTTTGTTGTTTTTGTTTCTTTAATTATCTTCAATTCCCAAACCCTCCCCTAGTTCTGTAAATCTCCCCTCCCAGGAGGGAGCAATCCTTTGAGTCCTAAGGGAGACGTGGCAGCAGAGACCATTGTCATCATTCGGGGAAGTTGATGTGTCTGCAGCAGGATCCCCCACAATGGCTTTGGGCCAATTCTCAGAGGGCCACCGACTGGGGGTCTTTTCTCCACTATCTCCTTTCTTACCCCTAAGGGGGATCTCACACATGCTGGGCCCACTTCATCTACCCACTGCTCTCGTGGCTTCTCAGCATCACGCTTACTGATCCAAACACCGCCGTAAATATGGCTGATGAGCATGGACAGTGGGCAACACACTGTGTTAAAGACAAGGAGAACATTCACGACATAATTCACACCCATGCCTCAGCTTCTAACCCTTTGAAAAGGCCCCCAAGCCTTTCATGAATTTCCACTAAAAGCACTCGTGGCTCATGTCCATAATCCCAGCTCTTTGGGAGGCTGAGGCAGGAGGATCACTTGAGACCAGGAGTTTGAGACCAGCCTGAACAATATAGTGAGACACCCCCCCGCCATTGTCTCTACAAAAGTAGAAAAATTAGCCGGGCATGGTGGTGCACAGCTATAGTCTCAGCTACTCAGGAGGCTGAGGCAGGAGGATCACTCGAGTCCAAGAGTTTGAAGCTGCAGTGAGCTATGATTGCACCACCACACTCCAGCCTGGGTGACAGAGAGGACTTGTACCCCCATGCCCCCCAAAAACGCATTCTCTTTGTATTACACTTTAAACTCCCTTAAGGACTATCATTCCAGGTAAACAAAACATATCTTAGTAAGTTGTATTGCTTTTCTCTTTTAATTACTAATATTATAGCTGAAAAGCATTTCTCATAACAAATGTATATAATTTGAACTACCTCTCATAGAAAACTCATGTAATTTTAGCCAAACAGAAACCTATAGCTAGGCTGGCTCTCACCACTACCTAGAATCTTATTTTTATAGTGACGTGAGTTCTGAGTTTTGAACAACTTGACTTAGAAACAAATTTTTAAAATTCAATACATTTGTGGATTGGAAACTGCTGATTTTTGAGGTTTGACCATGAACTCGTGAAATTGTTTTCACAATATTAATTGAAATGTATCCCACAATATATACAACACGTATCTTTTTATATTAACTCAACAAATTTGTGTTGCATCTTGAAATTATTTGCATCACAGCTGTTTGTTTTATTGCCAGGGATACTTTTTATTCCTTAGGAGAACAGGGCTGAGACACATAGTAGGGGCTTATGAAAGACTTATTGGGTTAATGAAAAATATAATTCAATTGAATTACTTAATCATTAAGATCATTTTTATTTGTACTTATTATATTATTATACACTATGCATTATGTTATTTTACACTTATAATTATTAACGTGCTGTATACCAGTATTGCATACAGCTGTTGATGACTGAGTCTGTTTCACAACGTTTAGGACTCACTCTTCTGCAGCTCCAGGCTCTACCCACACCCTTCACTCCCAGGCACAAACATTTCGAGCTGGTCATGTGCGGGACACTGAGTGGCCCTGACAGATGAAGCACAAGTTTTTTAAAATTCAAATGTCTAAACAGGTTTCTTCCACGCATAGGTGTTTTTTTTTCTCTCCCATTTGTTTTGAAGATCACATAACTTTAGGATTCAAAGGAATGTGAAAGTCTTAAGTACACATTCAGATGAGTTGATCTTAAATTGCTATGCAGGGAAAGCTGTTCGAGCCTGAAATATTAAGGAAACTTACTGTTTCTTCAAAAAAAATTGGCTTTAATTGTTGGTTTTTACTGAGTGAATGGATTTTCCAGATAGGCAAAAAATAGTTTCCTACAACTAGCACAGAAAAGGAAGGACTAAAATGAGTTACAACAGGCCAATATTCAGATGATGGCAAATCCAGGGCTCTGGTCTTTGGTTAGAGGTTTAAGTGCCCAGAAACGATTTGAAGTTGTAGTTGAAGAAGAATAAAATGGTAACCAAAGTAGTTTAAGTGGACAGAAACAGAAGCCAGATCTTATCCCAAATCGGATTCCAGAATGATTAAAAGTTGAATGTAAAATAAAACAAATACATGAAAATTTAAGAAGAAAGTGTATTTACATGTTTATGAATCTTGGGTGAGGGCAGCCTTGCTAGGCTCAATAACATAGAGGCCAAAAAGCATCGGAAATAAGATTGACAGATTGGGCCACATAAAAATCCAACATCTTCCCTATCTGTTCCGCATTTGTTATGAACTTAATGTTTGTGTCCACATGTGCTGGTATTTGGAGATGGGTCGTTTGGGAGGTAATTAGAGTTAGATGAGGTCATGAGAGCGGGGCCCTCATAATAGGATTAGTGTCCTTACAAGAGACACCAGAGGGCTCCCCCTCTGTCTCCACCATTTGAGGACACAGGGAGAAGGTGGCCATCTGCAAGTCGGGAAGAGAGCCCGCACCAGAAACCAGCAGTGCTGGCAGCCTCATCACATTGTACATCATAAATATATACAATTTTTATTTGTCAATTATATCTTAATAAAAAATTGATTTTTAAAAATTGACTTGGGGCTGGGCATGGTGGCTCATGCCTGTAATCCTAGCACTCTGGGAGGCTGAAGCGTGAGGATTGCTTGAGGTCGGGAATTCAAGGCCAGCCTCAGCAAGAGCAAGACCCTGTCTCTACTAAAAAAAATAGAAAGAAATTAGCCGGGCAACTAAAAATAGAAAAAATTAGCTGAGCGTGGTGGCGCACACCTGTAGTCACAGCTACTCAGGAGGCTGAGGCAGGAGGATCGCTTGAGCCCAGGAGTTTGACGTTGCTGTGAGGTAGGCTGATGCCATGGCACTCTAGCCCAGGCAACAGAGCGAGACTATGTCTCAAAACAACCAAGAAAAAAAAAAAGTGACTTGGTTTATTCATAAAATAGAATTCTATGCACCTATTTAAAAGGATGAAATAGATCTATATTGACATGGAAAGAGTTATGCAATTTACTGAGTGGGAAAATAGGCTGTAAAACATCTTTCAATGGTATGATCGTTTGTTAAATATATATACAAACATGTATAAAAAAGATGTAAAAGGGATATAGATGGAGGCATTAACAGTGATCGTCTCTGGCTGGTGGAATTAAGGTGATCTTTACTTTCTTATTTACACCTTTATGTATTTTCTGCATTTTTAAAAATATATATTACTTTTATAATCAGAAAAAAAAGCTGATTATACCTTGAATAATGAGTGAACAACAAATGAATAAATGGCTAGAATATGTGTGTGTGTGTGTGTGTGAGAGAGAGAGAAGGGGAGTCAGAAATTAATCTTTATGAGTTAGGTGTCTGGAGGAGTGAGATATAAACATGTTCTATGTGGCAGGGTTTGGACCTGCATCAGTGTTGGATAGCTGCCATTTGCCTCTCTAACCCCAAATTCTCCCTTTCCTTTCTCTGGCGCCTGGGGAGGCTGACCCACATAGACTCCATCTACAGCTCCCTTGTCTCTCGGCTTCTGGTTGGGTTTTCCAATAAAGGGCACAGGCAGAGATTAGAGAGCGACAGAGTGAGATATATTCCCCAAGCTCCCTCCTTGTGTCAATGCCCAGAGCATGCTGCAGGCTGCAGCCTGGGTCCTTCTAGCAGTTCCTGTCTGGAGCCCTGGCCCTGCAGCAGCCCTCTCTAGGGTCCCTCCTCTCCTCTCTCAGGTCTAATGGCAGAGTCTCCCGCTTTAGTTAGCCCGAGGGTGCTGCATGATCCTTTGTTAGTTTCTGTAAATTCTGCCCATAACTTTGTAAATTACCCATTTTGAGCCTGTCATCTGTTTCTAGCTGGAATCGTGACTAATGTACAAGCTCGCACGCACTCTCTCTTTCTCTCTCTCATCCCCCCTCTGTATTTAAACAACTATGAACGGGGTAGTTTTCTTTAAAATCTTACATTCTTATTTTAAAAGATCCTTTCCCCCCATGAGTATGTAGTAGATATGTATGACATCTCAGTCCACAAATACAGGCACTAAAGAAATAATATTTTCATCACTTTTTTGTAGCTCAATTTAATTCTATCTTGCATCTAGATTCCACTGGGGTGGCAAAAAGTAACATCACTCAGTATGGGACTTATTCTCCCATGGAGTTTCTCCCAGCTTTGTGACTAAGTCACAGGAAACTTTCCTGGTGTCAAGGCACTGGTAGGTGGGATGTCATTTGGTCATGCAGGCAGCTGCTGGGACACCCTATGCCCAACCCTGGTGTCAGTCAGCAATTCCAGATGTTGCGTTTCCTTCTCCCACTTCTATGCTACTCCTGGGCACAGGGGGATGGTTCTGCTGCTCCTGTGTTGTTCTGGGACGTTGGGAACTCTGGGAGGCTGCCTAAGCCCCATGTGTCAGGTCATGTGATACAGCCACTGCTTCTCTCGCTCTTGCCTTAGTGAGCTACAGGAAAACATAAAACAGCCCCATTGCTGTTCCTATCCTCACGTCCCGCACCCTACTTGGGCATCTTACAGTCTTGCCAGGTCTTAGCCCATGGTACGGGTAAAAGGCCTCTATCTCTGGGGCCCACCGATGCCCATTCTAAAATGTTTCTCCCCTGTAGTAGCTCTCACTATTTTCCCTCTACCAGGGACATTTATTTCTCAGTGGGGAAGATTTCTTGTTACGTATTCTCCTAAATATTTGGTTTAGATAGTTAAAAGATGTAAAATTTCCCCAAATTGATATATGGATTCAATGCATTCCCAATGTATTGAAAATTCTAGTATGTTTTTTGTGGACATTCCTAAGTTGATTCTAAAATTTATACAGACATGTAAGAGGCCAAGAATATGACAGACAATATTAAAGAAGAAGAGAAAGCTGGAAGACATTCTATCAGAAAAAAAGAGTTATTATAAAGTTGCAATAATTAAGACAGAGTGGTAATGGTACAAGAACAGACAAGGAGACCAGTGGAATAAAATAAAGAGTCAAAGAACAGACCCAGACGTTTATGGGCACTTGACTTATGAGAAAAGTGGCAAGCTAAGCAGTGAGGGGAAAGGAAAATCTCTTTAATAAATGGTTTTGGGTCAATGGGACAGCCATACACAAAAATCAATTTCAGGTAGATTGTAGATCTAAATGTGAAAGATCAAACAATGCATTTCTAGATATCACTGTAGAAAATCTTAATGACCATAAATTTTAAATTTTTTTACTTGAACTGCTTTAAAAGTAGAAAGTTCTCATCATGAAAAGACACCATTGCAAGACTGAAAAAAGCAAGAATGAGAGGAAATATTTGTAGCACATATGAAGGACTGGTTTCCAGAATATATAAAGAACTTCTACAGAGCAAAAAGAAAACAACAGCCAATCTAACAGAAAAATGGGCAAGAAACTTGAACAACCACTTTACAAGGGAAAATATCCAAATACTGAGCGAGCAAATGAAAAAGGTGCTCAATCCCATTATACTTGGAAAATGCAATGAAAAGTCACAACACAACACCACTACATAGCTGCTAATATTTTAATAACTAAAATTTAAAATGAAGATTGCCAATACTGTGTGTCGGTGGGGATGTAAAACAACGGCAACACTCTGCTGATGGGAGTGTAAATTAGCACAGCTTCTTTGGAAAACAGTTTGTCAGAATCTACTAACGTTAAACAAATATCCCCTATGAACCAGCAATTCCATCCCTAGTTATAACCTCTAAGGATGTTATCGCTTCTCAGCCTTTTGGCTAAGAATGTTCATGACAACATTATTCTTAATAGCCCCAAACTGGAAACAACTCAAATGTCCATCGAGAGCTGAACAGATTTTATACACCAATGGAAATTAACTGTCACATGCAACGACACGGAAGGATCTGTGAATATAACGTGAAGGGAGGGAATGCGATCACAAGAGGATACATGTTGGGTAACAAAGCAGCAAGAACTCATCTACAGCATTAGAAGTCAGGACAGTGCTAAGCAGGGGAGAAGGGAGGGGGGACGGCTATGTCCTCAACTGACTGCGGGTGACACAGGTGTGCTCACTTTGTGATGGCGTCACGCTTCCGTTTCTGACTTCTGCACTTCTCCGAGGCTATGTCATATACTTCCCAAAAAAGTTTGTTTACGAAGACTACACACTTGGTTTATGTCCTAAGTCCTTCATGTTCCCTGAAGGGTCAAGCTTTTTGAAACTCACAAGCTGGAAAGAGACTCCTTTTTCCTCTGCTGTCACTTTTCTCCTCTGAAGTCATGAGCCACGAACAGCTTCCCTGACTGATGGGAGGTGACAAATCGGAAACAGTGACATGAGTGGGGGGTGCGGGGGTGAGGAGGAGAAGGAACTTTGGCTAATTTTTAAAGAATATTCTCCTGCTCAATCAGTGTATGCTCACCTGTAAGACCAATTTGTAATACTTACGAAATTGGTGAGAAACCTAATCACATCAAAAAAGTTCTGCATCATGACGGAGGAATGTGTAGAGGAGGTTAATAGATTATAACCTAATTTTATGTTCATTATATCCTAATCTCTTTCACACACTGTCAACGATTGCGTGCGTTTAAAACTTTGGGAGAAACAGGTTTAAAGGTAGGCTTATGGTACTTTTTATTAAAGACAGTACTGTACTCCTAAAAATGAAAAACCTGTGCATGCATTTTCTTTCAAAGTAGTTTAGCCCAAAGCCTTCCAATTTGGGTATGTACAAAAGTTTCACAGTTTAGAACTTTTTAAAAGTCACTCATTTGGAGCACATCGGCTGGGGCTGCAGATACCACCCTTTGCCACTAGATGTCTCTGAGTCTTAAAGTGGCACCGTGATGAGGGTTTTGTCTATTTATACATACAGATCACCTACCTTCCTGTTACAGAGTTTCATAATCCTCTTATGTAATGCTGGGTTGTCAGCTACGACTAATCATCAGTGGGGAGATGGACAGGCGGGGACCCCGAGGACTCGATGCCCCCAACACGTGGCTGGAAGTGTTGAGAGAAGGGTCTGTCCAGGTGTGGCCAAGCAGAGGCCCAGCACTCTGGAATTCGTCTGGGCAGAGGCCAGTGAATGATGGAAAACAAAGAGCTAGCTGCCTGTAGCATGTGACCAGCCGGATGCAGACACCAAATCATCCACTTCTTACAGTTGGGAACCAGCAGAGGAGCTAGTGGGCCGAGGAACCCCTCAGCCTGTTTCTGCCCCAGCTTCAGGCACCACCTACCAGTCACACTCCCCTTGGGCTCCCTGTGGGAACCTAACAGCCAGCAAAAGCCACGGAATTCTCCCCAGACTTCCAGAGCACATTGCCAGGGCATCTCATCAGTCTGTTTTCGACAGTGTTTTCATCGACACGTCTGTCTGTCGGGTTAGACAGAGACGCCCAGAGGGTACAAACCATTTCTTGTTCAGCACTGTGTTCAACTATTTTTGTACATAGTAAGCATACATTAAGTGTCTGTTGAAACCAATATGTGATCATGGAAAGTGTCTGAAAAGCTGATGAAATAATTAATCACTGACAAGATTTGAATCTTAAAAAAAAATAGCTCATATCCTCCAATAACAGAAATTGCGTCTCATGAATGGTCCCAAATGGTTGTATTTGGAGGCTGATTTATGCAGCTCCGTGACCCCTATCCATTTAGTGGAAGGGTCAAGTGTGCGAACTTTGCAGTAAGATTGTCTGGCTTAAATCCCAGTTCCAACATTTATTAGCTTTGTGACTTTGGGCAAGTGATTTAATCTTTCTCCATCTCAGTTTTACCTTCTGTAGAATGGGAATAATAATAGTACTTTTCCATGGGATTATTGTGAGGATTAAATAAATTAATACTCATTGCATGCTGAGCACAGCTCCAGGAGCTCCATAGTGATGAAGAGTTAGGGTCCAGGCAAGAATGCTTCCAGTTCAAACCCTTCTGTGTAGCTCAGACAAGTTTCCTAACATCTCTAGGCCTCAGTTTCTTCATCTGTAAAGTGGGGATAACAGTACTCACCTCATAGGATGGGGATGGGGAATACGTGGATAGGAAGCTTTCAGTACATACCAGCTACTGTTATCATCACCCTTCAGCATTTAAGACATTAAGTGAACAGCCCATGCACAGGTTGGGAAAGAGCTCAGGAATCAGTCATTATACAAACTTTCATAACACTGGCAACCTCTCACCTTTTCTTTAACTCCTTGCTTTCGTATAATTTTATAAAGCATTTGTTTTTTTTTTGAGACAGAGTCTCACTCAGTTGCCTGGGCTAGAGTGCTGTGGCATCAGCCTAGCTCACAGCAACCTCAAACTCCTGGGCTCAAGCGATCCTCCTGCCTCAGCCTCCTGAGTAGCTGGGACTACAGGCATGCACCACCATGCCCGGCTAATTTTTTTTCTATATATATATTTTAATTGTCCAGCTAATTTCTTTCTATTTTTAGTAGAGATGGGGTGTCTCTCTTGCTCAGGCTGGTCTCGAACTCCTGAGCTCAAGCAATCCACCTGCCTCGGCCTGCCAGAATGCTAGGATTACAGGCTTGAGCCACCTCGCCCGGCCTATAAAGCATTTTTATATTTATTATTTTATTTGGATCATAAAGCCCCTCTGGCTCATTTTAATCCTCAGGTTGGTGGTGATTAGTGATACAATTGGTTCTCAGTCAAGTGTCAGACTACATGGGTGGCCAAGAAGAATGAAAATTCTTGTGCAGAGGGAAGGGGGGAGGAAGGCGAGGTTAGCAGTGACGGGTGAGCTTTAAGCCTATGGTTCCTGCCCTTTTCTGGTTGATGGGGTTATTTAGAGTTCTTTTGAAAATGCAACACAAACTGTGAATGCTCTCACCCAGAAAATTGTGCACGTGCACGACGTTGTCAAACATTTTCATAGAGTTTACATAGGGTCAGACTGAGGTCTGGCAAGCTATAATTTGCCACCCCTTTCAAATAAGTTTTTTTAAAAAATGTTTAATATTTATAGTTGGGTGTGGTGGCTTGTGCCTGTAGTCCCAGCACATTGGGAGGCTGAGGTGGAGGGATCACTTGAGCTCAGGAGTTCAAGACCAGCCTGGGCAACATAGTGAGACCCCATCCCTAATAAAAAAAAAAAAATCAGCCAGGCGTGATGGCGTGTGCCTGTTGTCCCAGTTACTCAGGACGCTGAGGTGGGAGGATCGCCCGAGCCCAAACATTCAAGGCTGGAGTGAGCTATGGTCTCACCCGACTGCACTCCACTCAGGGTGACAGAGTGAGATCCCGTGTCTAAAAAAATAAGAATATTAATAATAAAATATATATATTTGATATTTCTAGTGGTATCAGAGAGAAACTAATTTTATATTAATAAAAATCATGCACGTCTTTGTGTTTGAGATCAGAATTCATCATGAAAATGAATATACATTTAGTTTTCTGAAATTCTTAAACCCATTTAAAAGACGGTTAAAGAACTGACTAATTTCTGGTGGCCAGCACAACCCCACGAATTATTCCATTGACTGCGAACGTCAGGCAGCTGGCCACTGGCTGGCAACCACGCAAAAAGTCCTCAGCAGAAACAGCCCCAGTGAGAGTGCTCCCTTTTTATCATCGAGGCTGAGAACAAGGGCGATTTAGATTTTGCCGTGCTGGCCGGGGTTGTGTGTGAAAGCTTAGCTACCTGGCACCATCTTTCTGAAGTCCTCCAGTGCTATTTGGGGGCACTTTGTAGATGGATACCTCAGCGCCTGCGGACCTCTCCACCCTTCAATTCACATCTGAGTTCGGGCCCAGGTTAAGAATCATGGACTAGACAGTCCAGGTTTACACACCGAGGAGGCCATTAACAGCTCTGTATGTGCCGTGCCTTGCTCTGCACCTGAAGAGCATCGTGATGGGAAGAGGTGGCCAAGGACGGAAAGAGAACTGTAGGAACGGTGGCTACCTGGAGTCCAGGGAGTCCATGGAAGCTTTAAGAAGGTACTCATGTCAAATGGGGCTGCCCTGGAGCCTCGATGCACTCTCCCAAGTGCCAACACCCTTGAGCCCCTGGCTGAGGCATCTCCTCTCTGCCAGTCGGGACACTTGTCTCTGGTTTTAAACACTAGGCTGGGGCACAGGCTCTTTAAGGCCGAGAGGACTTAGAACACCCTGAGGGAGCTGTGGAGTGTATTTATTCATGCCCCAGCGGCTGGGTACATGGGGTCTTGATATCAGTAGGCACAGGAAGCTGTTCTGAGGCCTCCTGCCAGGCCGTGCCCCAGTTTGGGGCCTTCACTGGGCATGCCTACAAGAGGGTATCCACGGGGTGGGATGGCTGGGAGGGCAGGGGGAGTTTTTGCATCAGTTTTCAGAGCCAGGAATCCCTGGGTCTGCCGGTCACAAAGATTTGGTTCATTCCCAAACACAGGGTGCACAGCCAGACCCTTGCTGCTCCCCAGCCTGCCCCAGGAGCCCCTGGACGTGGAGAAGGCAGGCTAGGGGGCGACTGTGGGTCCCACCTCAGTGGTCCTTAACCTTCAGGATCCCTGGAGGGCTCATGGCACCAAGCGCATACTTGTCAGCAAGTATGCGCCCCGGCAAATGCTTTGTGTGGAGTCAGGACCCACAGGGAGAGGCGGGGCCTCCGGGTGTCTGTCTTCTGGCTTTCACTGATTCTGATCAACTAGGTGCCAGGAATGGCAGGAGGGGACCGCCTGGAGGCTGCTCCCCGCCTGGCTCGCAGTGGCAACAGAAATTCAGCAGTCGTATTGGAACAATGTCATGCCTCAGAGGACATGGCAGGCCGAGTCACAAAAAGCAGTGATTGCCAAAGCGCAGTCTCCTTAG
>RJWJ010024872.1:0-24396 GCA_004363605.1 Indri indri | reverse complement strand
ATAGCTCTGTAGACTTAAGACTTTGGCTTTCTTATTATTTCATTCTTAGGATGACAAATTAGTCAAACCAAATATAAAATTAAATTAAATTTACACAAAAATATTTTATAACCTTTGTTTATCTTCCCTACCCAAAGAAATCCATTTTTCTTTTAAAGCTGAGATGGAATGCTCTCTCTCTGAACTCTGGAGACAGAATGAATTACTTCTTCCTCTACACTTCAATACTGCCAGAATAATATTTACCATAATATATCATAAATAATTATTTATAGGTCTGTCTATTCTGCTAGATAATGAGTTTCAAGAGGGCAAGGGCTGTAGATTATTCAGTGCCAAATAAAATGCCTCGCTACGAAATAAGTCCTAGTAAAAATTTAAGGTTTGAGTTAATAGCTATCTAAAGAAGAAAATCCACAAGCGCAATGAAAATGAAATATACTGGAAAAGCAGAATCTATTGAATTCAGTGTAAATTAATTTCCTTTTTTTTTTTTTAATACTTTGTTGCTGTTTTTGTTGTTATTTTGAAACAGTCTTGCTCTGTTGCCTGGGCTAGAGTGCAGTGGCATCATCATAGCTGACTGCAACCTCAAACTCCTGGGCTCCAGTGATCCTCCTGCCTCAGCCTCTCAAGGAGCTGGGACTACAGGTGCACATCACGATGCCTGGATAATATTTTATTTTTTATTTTTTATAGAAACGAGGTCTCACTGGGTTGCACAAGCTGGTCTTGAACTCCAGACCTCAAGCGATCCTCCCCGCCCAGCTTCCCAAAGTGCTAGGATTACAGGTGTGAGCCACAGTGCCTGGGCCAGATTCTCTACTTTTAGGCCCTATAACAACAAGTACAGCATAATTTGTAACTCTAATGCTATTTCCACCATTAAGTTTCTCCTGATTGTCCAGGTTGCAAATATCCATTCCTTTCTCTGCACTTCCAAGCACGTTTTACTTCCATCAAAGTCTTCCACCCACTCTCCCCTTTTTCTTAAGTTTTAAACATTTTTTTGAAAGAACTGTATCTCATCTTAATTTACCTTTGATATACAACAGCTACAAACACTGGTCTGGCACATAGTAACACACTCAATTGTTCATTAACAATTTATTAGACTTGAAATACGGAAAAGATGATAGGCAGTTTGTATCATTTCTATTCTCTGACTTTTTTGTGGCCAAAATGATGGCCAGAGTTGCCTCAGGAGCCTTTTGTCTTCCTAATGAGTCCTTCTATTACGTCCCACTGCTCCTTGGTAACCTAACACAAAAAGAAAATAACAATTTAATATGGTTCCTGCACGTTTTTAAAGCTTAGTATCCTAGCTGTTAATATTACATTATACACACAAAATGGCATTACCTTTCTCAGACTGTTGAATTCCCCTGAAATAAATGCTTCCTCTCCACCATCAAATCTAATAGCCTGAAAAAAAATTTAAAACTTTGAAACTAACTCCTTTTAAAACATTTCTGAATCATTATCCATATTCCCAGCCTAAAGGGATAGAGTATCTCCTTGGCACTTTCAATAAAAGCCCAAATTTTAAAGATAAAACTCATGATTAAACCTAAATTAATTTACTTGGTATAGAATCCTATTTCCATCATCTCCACAATTTCAAATTCCACCCAATCTTAAAGATCATCTTAAAAGCATGTCTCCCAAACTAACCTACATTCAATAAAATTAATTTATCAGTTAATAAATTTCATAGGTGAAACAATATATATAATATTTTGATATTACTTACAGCTAAATAAATATTTTAAATCATGTTTATATCCAGCATTGCCAGGATTGGTTCCACACTATATATGCCTCCCCACCCCAAAGACACCTCTGAAGAAACGTCAAGAGAAATAAACAATGCTTACTGCTCCATTAATCCAAGAAGCATAATCACTGCAAAGGAAAGCAGCAAGATTTGCAAGTTCTTCCACAGTCCCCAGCCGACCACAGGGAATTCTGTCAATCATGTCTTTCTCAAATTCTCCAGTTGGGTCAAGACGGCTAAAGGCACCCTTAGAAATTCAGAAGACAATTTACATTGTGGTTTTTGTTTGTTTGTTTTTAGTGCAACCCCTTTCCTACATAAGGAAAAAATTTGTATAAAATGGAATGCTATTGTGGCAGCCTTTTCACACCTTAGGGCTTGTAAGGAACAAAGAATTTCAACGAATTGTTCCACATTCACTTTAGCCCCCAAACAAGTCATTTTACCTAACTTTGACCTAAAAAAGGATCAATGGAAAACATAACCTTTTTACCTTAATTTCTTCTCTGCAAAATGAGGGTATCTATCTTAGCTACCTCACAAAATTGTTGTAAGCATCAAATGAGAAAATGTATATAAAAGTACTCTGAAATATGTACAAGCTTAGTGTGAGGGAGGCAGTGTATGGTATTACTGTCATTTCATTTACTAAACACAGATGAGTGACTCAAGTGGAAATATTTCAGAGGAAATTCCTTTTCTACTCCCTTCTCAAAATAATAGGAAAGGAAGAAAACAAGTATGTGGGAATATTAAATTCAAGTAGATCTTAGGGAGAAAAAAAAACCCATAACTAAATTGTCCAAACAATTTCTGCTTTGTGTCAGTGATGTGAAGGAATAGACCGAGATGAAGTATAGATGTACACTGATTAACAATAACTGGATTTTTCTGTACCAAAGTTTTTCTCAATAACACAGGTATGAGACAGAGCAAACACTCAGGAGGCTCCTTGTGAGCCTCGAGTTCTCCCTGGGCAGGTATAAAGCAACAGAGACAAAGGGTAGCACCTGGTCCCAATCTTGGTTCTCTAAGTACAGGCTAGGGAGTGTCTGTACTTCAGTTTTCTTTTAACCTCTTTAAAACTAAATACTTATTGTTTGGGTACAACTCATATCTCAACAACTAGACTATAAACTTCTTAATGGCAAGCACTTTCTCACAAATGTTTCAGTATCTTTCTCAGTACCTTTGCACACAGTGGGCATTCAAAAAATATACATTAAACAAATAAATAAAATGCAGATGATCTTTCCTAGATATTGAGGTCCTAGAAAGAAGTTTCTGTGACTGTACAGTCCTTTTTCAGACAAGCCACCCTGAAGCATGTGTTGTATGCTTTTGAGTTGTTTTCCCACTAACCTAATATTCCTCAGTATATTTTCCAATGTATTTATGCAACTGAGACAAGTTATAAAACTTTGGCTGGGCTTTCAAAGCTACATTCCAGTTGGGTTTATAAATTCTTGCTTTACGTGAAAACAAAAAGAAGTGTCAGAATGAAGTTATTTGGGGCAGTGTGAGAGAACACCGAACATGTGGACACTCTGAACAACGTCTGTGACAGCATTATCGATAATTACGAATTGTACTCAGTATCTGTAAGGATTATTACTTATAGGTGAAAGGCATGCCATCAAAGGATTTTTAATCGGAGAAACGTGGGAGTTAGATGACATGCATAATTGACTGTTTGAAAGTGAAAAGGCACAGGCGTGAGTCAAAGACAATGCTACCTACAGCGAGACCAAGCCTGTATAATAAATTCCTAGAGCATTTCTTAAACTAAAAATATAGTTACATTTCCATGATTGACAAAACGGATGTCAGTCAAAGTAAGTCTTTAAAATATGGTGAAAATTAAGAAATATAGGAAAACAGAGATAACTGAAGCAAATCAGACAAAATGCCAAAATTGATGGCACAAAAGATCCCAGAAGATTAAGACATTGAAATAAACCTAATCGAGAAGTTGCATAGCTGTTATATTCCTGCCCACCTCCTTATTTCTTAGACTGGATAATAGTAAAAGCCTCTTCCTTACAACCCAGACTTCCCCAGAAAGTCCACACAACCATCGGAATACGTCTATCACTTTCATTCTTTAATCATTCACAATGTAATAATAAGCAAACTACAACTTACTTTGGTTTTTATAGGCCCTGGTTGAATCACGTTGAATCGCATTCCATATTTACCCCATTCAGCTGCAAGAGACCTAAAAATTAATATAAAAGACATACATTCTAAAGTATTATACCATATATTAAAAAGACTAATATCAAGACTCACTGTACGCTTACTACACGACAGAGATTACAGGTAGGTACTATTATTATTCCTTGTGTTACACATAGGTAACTAAGACACAAAGAGGTTAAATCATTTTCTCTACATAACATGGCTAATCTGTCAACCTCAGGTAGTCTAGCTCCAGTTTGTGCCCTTAATCACTCTGCTATAAAACCTACCATTTACATTTTAGTGCCCTTAATCACTATGCTACACTACCCCCCATTTATACTTGAGAACAAGAAGTCCAGTATCAATATACATTTTTAGAGTAGGTATTCATTACCCACATAAAAATGTGAGAGCTTTGTGCCCTTCCCTCACATTTCCTGGAGTTTAGTCCTGCAGTTACAAAGTTCATTATAACTTTATTTATAGCCCTTGCATGGGATTACAATGTCTGCAATATCACAAGTGCTTTAATTAAGAGATGGATTACATAGATTTAAAATATTAACCACATCCATGTTTAACTAGGCCTTAATACAATTGTTGAATTAAACATGAAAGGAAATAGGAATCTAACAAAATCTTCCTTAATGTCCTAAAGCAAAATATAAGACTAATAGCAAACATGGAACTTGTTTTAAAAGCCTATTTGACAGATAGGTCTAACTTTTTTTAATCTAAATTTATTTTAGGCATTTACATTGATATGTATATTTGTGTGTATATATACTTAATCTAGTTTCAAAAATGACTTAAGGTAGCTTAAAAGAATACAGATAATGCAAATGAGGAAGACACGATAATTTGAAAGAAAGACAGAAAGAAGGGAAAAAAGAGAGAGAGAGAAATAAGAATAAGGAAATATAAAGGAGCTATGAATGAAGATAATATTGAAATGTACGGTTAAGTTCCATATAATTGCAATAATCACATCACAGATTTGTATCTACTCTATGACACTAGGCAAAAAAAGTAAGCCTAATCAGTTATACAATTCACAGTGCCCATAAGGAAAAAGCAAGCTAATTGCACAGGAAAAACACAACTGTTTCTAATACAAAAATCAGAAAAACATTTCTTCCTACAAGATTTATAAAAGGAAAATTGTCTTATATAATAATGTCCTGAAGACACTGTATCCTTGCAATAGATAAAATGAGATTAGTTTTATGAAACTCTAAGGTATCTATTAATATAGTCTGACAACATCACTTCAAAGGCCAATTCAGTAAAACCAATTTAAAGGGTCAGGGTACATGTAATTCAAGTACAGTCTCTTAATCTGACTTAATCCATGAATGCATTTTAAAGAAATGCGTGGGCTGCATCTCTTTCAGGCAAATTATACATAAAAAATGCTTCTCTGAGTGATGCCTTTGACAAAGTTCATGACCATAACTACCCTGGGCATGTATTTGTAGTGTAGCTACTTTAAATCACTAGAGAAGTAGTAACTTCATGTCTTAACAGAATTACTGAACTGAGCAGAATCCATTTCATCCTGTAAAAAACAGTAACTAGTTAAGAAAGCCTTCCTAGAAGAAAAGCCATCCTATGGCTCAGAGGTATGTCAGATACATTTCTTGAATTGCTAGCATGATCTATCAGCTCTCATTAAACCGGCTTACCTACTGAAGAACTATTATAATATAATAAGGAATCCACCTCATACGACTAACTCTGCATGTTAAGATGCTAAGGACAATATACTCAGTAAATGTTAGCCATTATTGTTGTTCATTCATCAAATGTTTATCATGTACTTACCGTATGTCAACATTCTACAAGTATTGTTTAGCCTCAAATAAAGAAAGTCAATCCCTGCTCTCAAAAGAGCAGTCCCTCTCTCTCAAGAGAGATGAGTTGGGTGGCATAAGGAACTAGTTACTAGACTGGGAATTGTGTGATGTGAGCCATAGCTGCTTGAAGGGAAAAACACTTATGTCTACTGGGAGTGACAGGGAACGCTTCCCTGAGGAGGCAATATTCGAGCTGACACTTAAAGAAGGATTAGGAGTTTGCTGCAGGAGGCAGAGGGAAGGAGACACAGGGGATGGGAAGGTAGAATGGAGACAGAAAGACAGCCCAGGCATATGGGTCAGTATGAGTAAAGAGCAAAGGAATAGACAACATGTAGTACCTGGGAACCTATAAGGTCTTATTCAGTATGACTGTGCACTATAAAGATGGGAACTCAAATTGTAAAGGAAAGCCCATATTATTTATTGAGCATCTATTACATGCAATACACTACACACACACACACAAAGAAAAGCAACATGGAAACATAGTCCTTTAGGACGTGAAATTGAAAGCTCCAATAAGATTCAGAAGTCCCAAAAAACAAATATTGATATTGTATAATATTGCCAAAATAGTCTAGCTCCAAACCCTTATTTCCAATACCATCTGACCTTAAAAGGATGGTAATTATCTCTATTCAGACTAAGATTCAACTTCTGAATAAAGTAATACTTCTATCTCAAACAAAGGTGTACCACTGATTTAGATATTTAAAAGTACCTTGTGACTCCTGAAAGGAGAGTACAATAACACATTTCAACAAGCATGGAGCACTAGCTATGTACCAGATCCTCCTGGGTAATGAAGATACAGAGACACGGTCCCCTCTCTAACAGAACTCACTCTGGTGAGGAAGTCAGGTAGTTTTCATGTTATGTTAAAAACTGTGTCGTGCTCTTCTCTGTGCCTCTGCTCTACTGATAGACTACCTTCATTTTAGAATCTATTTATTAGTCTATCCTCTCACTAGATTGGATTAAACAAAGTTTTAAGACACAGAGAACAGGGAATGATTAATTCTGTGCAGAGAAATGAAAGAAAACATCCCAGAGGTGCTATGATGAAAGCCTTAAAAGTAGGCAAAATAACACAGCAAATTCCAACAACAGCATCACCCAGGTATAGATATATGAAAATGCATGGCATGTTTAAGGAAACATGGAACAGTTCAATGGAAATTAAAGTACAGGAATAATGGATGGAAATGGATGGAATAGTATAAAACTTTAAGCTCAGCTGAGGATGGGGACTGTTCTATTTCCATCACTATCATATCCCTGGTACTTACCACACAAAAGATACACAATAAATATTTGTTGAATAAATTAATTCATAAAGGCCAGGGACAACTCTGTTTAAAATGTCATACTGAGTTTTGGTTTTTATTCCAAAGAGTAACAGGAAATGACTTAAGGTTTTTAGCTAAGGAGTACCATAAGCAGATACATATTTTTAGAAAGATTATTCTGGTGGGAATATGAATATAAAATGAAAGGGGAAGAGACTGATACAAAAGAAATACAGGATTATTACAGTAAGCCAGACAAGTGATGATGAGGACTTCCATTATAACAAAGATGATGGAAAAAGCGAATGAGCAACAGACTCAAAAAGCAATCATACTCTGCTGAGAAAAAGGCCACTGGACTTGGCAAGTGCTCATGATCTGTGTTGGTCCCATTAGTCTAACACAGCAGGTATAATAAAAGAATAAAGATGTGTTTATAAGAAGTTAGGGATGGCACTGGTAAAGATACATGGGAGAGTGAAAAAATAAAAGCTATAGTCCTGGGGTGTCTAATAAGTAACCACCAGCCACAGATGGCTATTTAATTTTAATTTAAAATATTTAAATTTAGTTTCTCAGTCACAGGGGCCTCATTTCAAGGGTTCAATTGCTACATGTGACTGTTGGATGATGCAGATTTAGAGAATATTTCCATCACTGCAGAAAGTTCTATAGGACAGTGCAGTTAGAGACAAAAAGGACCCATGTGGGAGATGGAATATCTGTCTCATTGTGAATCCAAATTAGTCTTTGTTTTGCTTTTTTCTGCATGGAGACCAGAAAGCAGGAATTTACTTCCCGGAGGTACTGAAGTCATCATTTATCTTCGGCAACAAGATTATCATAGAAGGACTCACTTGCTCATGGCTTCCACGCCTGCTTTGGCAGAAGCACTTGGTACTACAAAGCCTGAGCCACTCTCAGCATAGATGGTTGTAATAGCGAGAAATGCTGCTCCTGCAATTTTAAAAGGATACAGTTGATTAACAATACAGCTATATAAATTCACGTCAGGAAAACATGATTTACAAGAATAGGATCTAATTCAAGAGGGTATAACAAAAACTGAAGCATTTTTTAAAACTTTACTAGCCCCAAATTAATGAGAGAGTAATCTCAGAAAATTGCTATTTCTTGCTATTAATCTTGCTGTCATTTAGGGTGGCCCAGTCTGCACTTACTTGGAATTCTATACCTAGAAAGTCAATACAAAAGCCCAAATCTCAGAGGTATGCCCTATAACGCCCTGCATAATCAGCTGGATAGGATTCCCATTAACTAAATACCATTTAAACAAGAATAAATGAGAATTAAAACTAAATTGGCAGGGTCTTCTGCCTCCAACCATGATGGACTTACTCTTCCACTGCAAATATCAAGAAAAGTAAGATACATGATACAATCATTTACAAGTACTATACAGCAGACAGGGAAGGATAGTGATCCTTGAGAGAAGGAAAATGAATGAAATAAGCCCTAAGATCCCCCCAGATTTTTGCTAAGGGTACTACATAGACTGTGGCACATGCAGAAAATGGCATTCATGCTGAGTTAAAGAGACAGAGATCAGAGTTGGGGAGCTGAGGAAACTAAAGTGAGTAGGAGTTCCTCTAAGGAAAGTATGCAGGGATAGAGCTCCATCAAGCTGCGCAGAGTCTCATCGAGTCTTTAGTCGAACACCCAGCTGTACATGTGTAGGGTGTGATTCCATGAAGCCAGCCAAAAAACAACTCAAGGGCACAGTAAGCTGTACAATTCCCAGAGTTCACATATGGCTGGGAGGTATGTGAGTTCTAAGCAACTTCATTGAACATCCAGGGCTTTCAGTAGAAGGCTCAGAAAAACCATGCCTTAGTAGGAGCATTAAGTTAGCCCAAAAGTAAAGGCTACTCTAGACTTGCCCAAATAAAGCTTTAAAATGAGACTTAAAATGATTGAGCTGGCCCACAAGTAATTTAGCTTCTTGCCAAAACAAAAAACAGACCTCAAAAGAAAATTTAAAATACAATACACACTACACAACAAGAACAACATAACATTCCTAACATGCAATCAAAAATTACTACATACAAAAGGATACAGAAATGTATCAAGGTGAAAAATCAGTTAATAGAAAGAGCCCCAGAAATGATACGGAAGATAGAATTAGCAAAGACCTTTAAAATGCTATTATAAATATTTTAAAAGATTTTATTGAAAATATGACTATAATGAGAAAAATGGAAAATGCAAAAATGTAAACAAATATAATTTCTAAAGCAAAATAATTCAATATCTGAAATAAAAAATTAAACAAATGGGCATAGCTGCAGGAAAAAGGATCCATGAACTTGAAGACACAGCAATATAATATCAAAAATGAAGGACAGAGAAAGAAAAATCTGAGTAAAGAAAATAGCAGAGCCTCAGTGACCTGTGGAACAGTATCTAGCATTCTCATACATGTATAATTGGAGTCCCAGAGGAAGAAAAAGTACTTGGAGAAGTAGAGACTAAAAAAATTCTAAATTTGATAAAAACTATAACCTAGATACAGAAAGCTAAACAAATCCCCAGCAGGACAAACAGGGGAAAAAAATCAAGACATATCATAATCAATAACTTAAAATCAGTGATAAAGTGAAAATCTTAATAGCAGCCAAAGGAAAAAGTAAACAATGTGAATAAGAGAACACAGATAAAAATTTTCTTTGACTTCTTATCAGAAATAATGTACACTAGAAGATAATGGAATGACATCTTAGAGGTGCTGAAAGATAAGAACTTGCCAACCCTGAATTCCACATCCAGCAAAAATATCCCTCAAAAATGAAGGTGATATTTTCTGATAAACAAAAGCTGAGAGAATTCACTGCTACCAGACCTGCACTAAAATTAAATGTTCAAGAGTGTTCTTCAGGCAAAATGAATATGACAGTAGACAGAAGCTCAGATCATCAAAAGGAAAGATTGGTATCCAAAATGGTAAACAGGTAAATATAAAACATTTTTTCTTGTTTTCTAAATTTCTTTTATAAAGTAATTAACTACATAAAGCTATCCTAAAAAGTGACAATGCCCACATACTAATTAAAAGTGCCCGGGACACAGTAGGTTCTTAAAAAATTAACTGAATCAATGAAAGCTTAAAAGAGTAATCTTTAGCTCCTGTGAAATCAGTGATTTTCTACTTCTCACTTAATCACAACACTAGATAAGATAAAACTCTAAGTTTAATATCTACAAAAGGATCAAAATGCATTTACATATTTTACAAAACAGTGTATACTTTAAGAAATTTAACATAACTTTGAAGGACTACAAGGAAAGTATTTGGAAGAATATTCAGATAAGTTTTTCTCATATGTAATTTTTCTCTCTCCAGCATTTTCCAGAGTAGAAATAAAACTCAGCATATCCTTGAAAACATGGGGGTGGAGGAGGGGGCAGGAGTACCATTTTGAGGATATGAAAAATAAGAATGGTTATGTTAGTCATTCTGGTAACTCCTTTTATGTATATGAAACTCAGCCTTTCAGATCTCTGAAAATGACTTTGCTTCCAAAACCTTACTCTGTGAAAGAGGAGGTATGTAGAACATTAGTGGGCTCCATTACAGAACACTGAAACAGATGTTAGCTGCATCATTCTTACAGCAAAATCATTTTTAAAACTACTTTAAGAGTGACAATTACTTAAACAAAGCAAATGCTCCAATACAAAGTGCACTATCTTCCGGTGAAGATTTAACAGATAGGTTTCTCCAAGAGTGGGAGAGAAGGAGTTAAGTCATTCTAATATAACTTAGATGCTGAAAATGAAAGTTATTGTACTCTTCTCTTTCTCCCTTTATGTTTTATTTTCTCAGCCTAGAAAATTTGGATAGCCCACTGCTTAGAATGAGATACTGCTGCTTTTGATTCTCCCGGAGTGTAAACGGAGGTAAAAATTGGAAATTGCACTGTTCCAATAGGATGAATGCTGGACGGTGAAACAATTAACAGCTGGACTTCAAAAAATGAACAGTGGGGCTAAAAGCTCAAAGAATCCCCAGATTCCCAGGGTTAGTCACAGATACATTTTTCTTCTTGTAGGAAGCCCAATTATTTCCATTAGAATAACTGCCCATGGAAGAGGTTTGTAAAAGGCAAGTTTCTAACAGCCCAATGCAGACAACAGAAATGATTCTGTTATTTAGTGAGATTAAGAAAATAGAGAAAAGAAGCAATAAATGAAATAAATGTTATACTAGCCCATCCTTCATTATTTTAAAATGGGAAAAAAAATAGTAACAAAGGAACATTAAAAATCACACTACAAAAAAATTCTAAAACATGTACATGATTATGATCCAATTTCAAAAGAAAATTCAAAAGCCCTAAAATCTGGTTTAAAGACAAATTATGAAAATTAAAAGAATCAATGAACAATTTTAGTTCTAATGTTCCACAGAGGTGCAGGAGCATAGTATAAAGATACCTGGGCTCAAATACTGATTCCACTATTTACTAGCTGTGTAGCTGTGTGACCTTTGACAAGTCTCTTCCCTGCTCTGGGCCCCAGATTTACCACATGTAAAATAATAAAACAGGTGTAGTGGACCCCCCAAATGTAGTAGGTTATGATGTTAGATTAGAAATACATTGAGATTTGTGGGTTAACACTTAACTAGACAAGAGAATCAAAGAAATCTTGCGCTGACTTTAAAGTAGATTGCCTCTATTCTGCCTTCAGGGCTGTCCTAAGTTAAAATTTAGCGCTGTTGCTTCATTTGAGAAGAATGTACTCATGTACTTTGTACTAGTGGCTAAGGATGGAAAACAAAGTGATCAAGCTGAAACTGACTGTTTCTTATAACTGATTGTTTAAACTTTCCAGCTGCCTTGCCTATGGCTGAAGTTTTACTGTGCTTGCTTAACTGGAGAAAGAATGGTCCTTAACCTAACTAATGCTATCTGCTTCTGTAAACCTGCTTACTTAAAGATTATAATCAGTTGCTCGTAATCGGAATAGGTGGTCTGAGGCAGGTCCTGGACCCCACGGTTATAAAATGTATAATGTAATTTGTCCCACTTCCCCGTACCTTATGTCACGTAGCCCATCTTAGAATAGTATAAGACCCCCTTGCTTTCTCGGCTAACCACCATTCTCTGTACCTGTACTCTGACAGGGCAGGGGTGGTTGCTGGCCAGCTAATAAAGACTCATAATTCGGCTCAATTCGGTCTTTAAGTGGTCATTTCTCGCACTCTGTACTATAACACAAGAAGTGTCCAGCAAATGACATTAGATTCTAAGCATTAATATTACTTGTTAATTGACTGTGCTGTTGTTTCTACCTATTACTCTTCTGCCATCCTGCAAAAAGCCTCATTTGCAGACTAACAATATCCAGCTTTTTAATCACCATCTGTAACTAAAATTGATTATTTATTTATTTATTTTTGTGACAGGATCTCACTCTGTCACCTAGGATAGAGTGCAGTGGCATCATCATAGACCACTGTGACCTCAAACTCCTGGGCTCCTGAGCTCAAGTGATCCTGCCTCTGCCTCCCAAGTAGCTGGGACTACCAGCACACACCACCACACCCAGCTAATTTTTTTAAATTTTTATAAAAACGGGGGTCTCACTCTGTTGCTCAGGCTGGTGTCAAGCTCCTAGTCTCAAGAGATCGTCTCACCCCAGCCTCCCAAAGTGCTAGGATTATAGGAATGAGCCACCATACCTGGCTGAAAATTGATGTTATCTTTGACTCCACATATAAACTGTCACTTTCATTGAAATTTCGCTCCTGGCCTCAAACTTACAAATAAATCTATACCCACATCTCAAACCCAACTTCTGTCATCATCCTGGTAGATCTCAACATCCAGGTGGATAATATCATAAATCTTACAGCTCCATCATCTCCCCAACCCCATGGACTTTCACAACCTGACCTTTGTCATCCTTCCAAAACACTGACTAGAGTGCTCACTCTGGACTCTGTCCTTCCAACTCTCTCACATTCTCATGTTATATTTGCTCTTTTAGAGTTCATTATAACTTCCAGGTATTTTTCCTTCCTAGTCTAACTCACATATTTACAGTCTAGATGATGACATGAATTAATCACTCGATTCCTAGCACCATATTCTCTCAAGACATGAGAGAATTCTCCCTGCAACTCCTCATACCACAGTTGCCTTCTCCACTCTCACAGAGGGAGTTAAATACTGTTACACACTGTAGGTGAATGCCATTGGAAAGATGCCTCTTCAAATTCCACTCGGGCTCTAAACAGAACGCATTAACTCTTTCATGCCTGAAGTAAGCCCCTCCACCTGTGTTTGTGACTCACAGCTCCTGAGGCTAGACCATTCCTTCACGGGTTCCCTCGTCTTTCTCCTTCATCTTTACCACCTCTCTTCACTGGGACCTCCCCTCAGTCATTAATCATGCTCCAATCTCCACTCTAAATATCTCTTTTTATTTAATGGATTTTTTAATGGATTTCTTTAGTTGGGCAGGGGGCACAGAGTCTTGCTCTGTCTCTGTCACGAGGGCTAGAGTGCTGTAGTGTCAGCCTAGGTCACAGCAACCTCAAACTCCTGGGTTCAAACGATCTTCTTGCCTCAGCTTCCTGAGTAGCTGGAACTTCAGGGACAACGTACCTCCACATCTGGCTAATTTTTTTCTATTTTTAGTAGAGACAGGGTCTCACTCTTGCTCAGGCTGGTCTCAAACTCCTGACCTCAAGGGATCCTCCCACCTCAGTCTTCCAAAGCGCTAGGATCACAGGAGTGAGCCACTGTGCCCAGACAACGATATACCTCTTCTTAAGATCCTTCAGTTTAACTATACCCACCTCCAAGCATAAAATCCATGTCCATCAGCCTCCTCCCCACCCGCACCTTGTACTTCCTAAACACGCAACTGAGCTATTATTTGCAGCTTTAACTCTTCTATTGTTATTGCTGGCAATTAATCTTACTGACAAGAGAAACCTCTCTGTCTTTTTGACACGGGCAAACCCTTAAAGACCTAAAACAAGAGGAAACCTGTCTCTCTCAGTCAGTTTTCAATGACAGCCCAGATTAAAATCTAAAAATCATCAGTGCTTTAAACTTACTTAAAGGAGAACTATGTAACTTAAAAAACTAGAATAACCCTGCATAAAAGAATATTATCTACTAAGAAAGGGCTTTTCTCATTTAAACAATTAACATAAATACATCCCCCATGTACGTTGCAAATTTGCAAGTTTAATTACAATAAGTGTTATCAGGGCTCCTGTTTTTCTAATCGGTTTTAATTATGGGTCATATCCTAAATTTCAGATACTTGATGGTCCCCCTGTAAAAGGGGTGGTAAAAATATACTTATCTTGGAGGAAACTAACATTTTCTTTAATAACTAACATTTACTGAGTACTAGACTACTCTGGGTCAGGCACTATTCTTAACGCTTTACAGATACTAGCTCATTTAATCATGACAGCAATCCTAGGAGACGGCTTTATTATTAATGCCATTTTGCAGAAGAGATTGAGGTACAATGAGGTAACCTGTTCAGGTTCACAGGATTAATAAGTGATATAAACAGGATCAGACCTAGGCAGTTTGTCGCTAGAGCCTACACTCTTAACCACTATGTAAAACAGCCTTGCCAAGAAATTTCCAATTACCTACTCAAAAAGAAAAAAAGATTCCTTTCAAAATTCCCAACTCACCTTATCTTCCAATTGTCTTCACAAAACACGAAAATAAGGTGCTTAGTTGCTCTAAGAAATTTTAACAGATGAGGCTGAAATCTTTTATCGAATTTGTTAATTCTAACAAATTAATTGATAACTCTAACAAATAAGCGTATTAACGCTGCCAAAATAAATTTCAATTGATTACCAAAAATGTGTTTTAAACTATTCTTTAAATGCACCTGGACACAATACAAAGAAATGTATCCATACAATTCTTTTACACTTTAAAATCTAAACACTATACATCTTGCAATCACAGTACTGATACATAAGAAAAGCCGCCTTCTTCTGCTCTACTCTTCCTGCCTCTGAAACAAGGTGCATTTGCCTCCATTCGGGTTGCTCATGTCAAATGACTGGTCATCTTCTTTTCCCTCTAAGAGCTGAAGGACACAATTGAGAGAAGTATTAAATATGTCCTCCATTCACCTTCCTTTTGTAGGTCTCTAGAATATTTCACTGCATAAACAAAGCACCAACTTAGTGTTTAGTGTTAAGTTTAGAAATGGTGGGGAAAGAAGTGGGAGGAAAATGGAAAAGGTTTGCAGGTGAGGCAGAAGTAATGGGTCCTGACGAATAAAAGTATTTCTCATCTTGATGGGTAGGAAAAGGAGATTTACAACATGAAACAATAACATGTTTTTCAATGCTACAGTGTGCACTACAGATTCTGAACAGGGAATCTTTCATTGAGGAGCAGGACTACAGCTGGACATGAAGATTCTCTACGATGTAGGGAAAGAATGATTTTAGTCAGAGCATGTGGAATGGGACACTCAGACAAGGGGTTATTATGTACAGACATGAGATTGGAGAGGCTGAGGGTGCCTGATTATAGGGGAAGAGGAAGAGTAACTGGCCAAGTACAGTATCTATGGATTGGAAAGAAGAACGTTTTGAAATTTATTTTTGTATTTATAGTTCACACTAATGAGGAGAACAGCAAGATGGTTAAAAAACTTGTGTCTTCTTATCATTTAGCCTAACTACAAGAAGGATATATTTTACAACTTAGTTCAATGTTTCCAAGGTCTCATTTATTCTTCTCTTCCTTGATCACAAAGCTGCTGGTAAGATGACTTCGGGCATAATTTCAGTAAGTTCCATCCTATCCACAATTTCTTTTACAGACATTTATTAATTACTACCCCCCCCCAGTATTACATGATTAACTTGCTTAGATAGTGAGTTTTCACTCTTTCCCGTTCTCCAACATAAGCTCCATACAGTTCAAGCTTTCTTGGGTTGCTACCATCCCTTACTCTTAGATTCCCTGAAGCTCTTTAAATTATTTTGGCCAAATTCTTAAATTAGCTAGGATACCATGTGTTCATTCGCATGAAGAAGTACATGTATATCTGTAAAGAAATTTATATTTTTCATGAGGCTTTTATAGCTCACACCTTGTTTACTAAATATTAGGGTAGAAATTTATTATTAAATCTATTTTACAGAAATAGAAAGCTGAGTAACAGTAAAAATACGATGACTCACTAACTGTCCAAGTATCACGCGTAAACTAGGAGACCAACCATGATTATAACAAAGTCACAGTCCCTTCTTTTTCCTCACTACACCACTTATGATGAAAATTTTTTTAAAAACTATATTAATCATTGATTTTAATAGTAATAGTTAACATCTATTAGGCATTTAATAAACCACAGATTCTCATCTGTGAATGTATTAAAAACACTTGGTTCATATATTAAAAAAAGAATAACTGTGCATCCGTTTTGACCCATATCTATGACTAGGAATAAAACAGCACTTATAAGGTCATACAAGTAGCAAATGAGTTAAAAGTGTTTAGAACAAAAAGTGATACAGAGGAAGCCCTCAATAAGTGTTAGCTGTTAAAAAAAGAAAGAAAGAATAAAAGAATAAAGAAAGGAAGTTAACAAGGGGAAAAAAGGAAGGAAGGAAAGACAAGATAGAGGGAGGAAGGGAGGAATGGAGAGAAGGAGGAAGGAAAATTTGGTTAAAATTAGGGCATGTCCTTATAAATAATGCCTCACTTTTTGCTTGTTCTGTATTCCAACACCTGTTATGTCATAGACCTTTATTTAATAATTATAAAACTTGCAGTAATCACTGTAGAATTCTCACATGGTCTTATGCAGAAGGAATTGTAGCTTTCTGGTATAATATAAAGTAATCCATGTGATTCAATTACCAAAGCTAGTCCAAAATCAAGTCTAATATTTGGGTAGCCTGTCATGTATTTTTTTAATTGATACATGTAAAAGAAACAAAAAGAAAATTTTTAAAAACTTAATTTTCTTTACATGGAATCCAAATGTATTTTTAAAAAACAATAATTTTCAAAAGACAATAAAGACAACAAAGCCAACACATTTACTTCAATGTTAAGTAATTTAAGATTGTTTTAAAAATCCAAATACGAAGAGTATCATACCATGTTAATCACTTATCTAACACATCTTTGACGGTGGCACAAGACATATTTGTTGGATTTAGGTTAAACATAACATCAATTTTAAAAGTTGTAGGATACATACTACCTCATTTCAAGTTAATATCAAGCTAAAGTAATGAATATATATAATACTATATGTATATATACTGGGTTTCACACTGTTTCCATACTGGTGTATGAAAGCATTTTGTAAATTACTACAGTGGTATAAAGTATTATTCCTATGAACTGAATGTTTTTATCCACTCTCCGCCCCTGCCTCCAAATTCATATGCTGAAACCCTAATCCCTAACGATGGTATTTGGATGTGGGATTTTTGGGAGGTAATTAGGGTTGAAGTAGGTCATGAGGTTGGAACCCCCAGGATAGGATCAATGCCTTTATAAAAAGAGGAAGAGATGGCAGATCTCTCTGTGTGTGTACAAACCAAGGAAAGGCCACTAAACGACACAACCAGCAAGAGAGCCCTCACCAAGAACCTGACCATGCTGGCACCCTGATCTTAGACTTCCAGCCTCCGGAACCATGAGACATAAATATTTGCTGTTTAAGCTACCCAGACTGTGGTCATTTGTTATAGAACTCCATACTAAGACAATTATTAATGCCACTTCAACAGAAATATATTAGGTTATTAAGTATGAAATGTCTGATTTGCTGAAGTACTAAGTTTGACAGTTGATATCTCTGACATTTCACTTCGACACTTCTTGTTTTATTCTTATTGTGAAGGTACATCCTCAGTCCTGCAAATGTATGTTTTGGCTTGTGATTATCTTTCAAATTTTTTTAGAGCAATTTTTGTGAAACCATGGATAAGTCAAAATTCGTGTTATTTTCAAATATGAGTTCCATCGTAGAGCCAATGCTGCACAGACAGCTTGAAATACCAATGAAGTGTTTGGGAAGGATGTGGCTAATGAACGCACCATACATCTATGCTTTGAGAAGTTCTGTTCTTGTGATTTTCATCTTGAAAATGAGCCACGTGGGCAACCTGAGACCAAGGTGGATAATGATGACCTGAAAACTGTAGTGGAAGCGAATCCATCTCAACATACATATGAATTTTTTCATTTTTATATATGATATTCTAGTGATCAATGGACCTTAGTATGGTATTTCCAATATCCTTCCCAGTGAGGATCAGCCACATATTTATTGACTTTCATAGCTATAAGAGTTCAATGGGCTAAAGTCTTTAGAAGTTTCCTAAATCCTTCATCTGTTCATAATCGTTAATTTTGCATCACTGCTACCTCTCCCGCTAATTCTATCTTTTCTGCCCTTACTAAGGCCACTGTGCTCTTGACCTTTAGTCATCTGCTGTCTACTCCCAGTGCACACTGTCACCAATTCCTGCCCACAGCAAGTGAACTTCTACCTTCCAGTTGCTGGTACCCTTATCTTCTCTAGTCTGACTTCCTGGATATCTTACCCTGACTGACTTCCTAGATGCCAGACCACCTAACACACTTCTGATCATGGATTACCACAGATTGCCACCCCCTGATCTGATCTGCAGGTTTACCCACACTGACACACTTGTGCTCCTTGACTATCGATCCAATACCAGAATAGACCCTGTGTACCATGCTCTCTTCCGCTCAGTGGTCCAAGTTCTCCAAACTCTGTCAGGTTACATGCGGCATCAATAACTGACAGGAATCTTGGTAGAATAAAAACTGGCTTCCATCTTTAAAGCCTTATCTAATATATTTTTAATGAAGCCCATAGAATTTTAATCCAATGTGATGAATAAAAATAGATCAAAGTCGATGTTAAAATGAAAGACAATAATGAGAAAAGAAGGGAGAGCCAGACAGAAATCAAGGGTCACAGAGATGGGCAAGGAAGGAAATAAGAAAAAGTGATGAAAGAGACAGAGATGAAGAGAAAAACAGAGAACCAAAAATGAAGAGCTGACGGAGATAGAGAGAGAGGAAGAAATCAAGACATGAACCAGAAGTGAGGAGAGAGAAAATCAGACAGAGGCAGAGAGAAAGAGGAAAGGATACAGAGACCAAGGTTCCTCAGACAGAGAAGGGAAGAGAGAGGAGTCCACCCACTCTTCCCTGTCCCCCTTTCCACTCTCATCAATCCCTCCTGAAGAAAAACAGATAAAATCAAAAACTCATCACCCAAACTTTAAACATAAATCATATCTACTCTGCTGTAGTGGAAACTAGTGATGATCAGGGATTTCAACTTCAGTGAGTTCATGGGGAAAGGATGGAAGCTATTAGCACGTGCACACACACACACACACACACACACACACACACACACCCCAAGCTAGTGCCTTCCTAGCATCCTTCTCTCTGTTCTTACATCCTCCCTCAAATTGATTTTAGGATTATTCAAGCTGCACAGAGCAAAAAATTGAACCTTGTAAGGCAAAGGCTTCTGGACCAGAGGGAGGAACCTGGCCAGCGCTATGCATTCCTTCCTCCCCTCAAGCCTCAAAAGACACTCTCTGGGGAGCATGACAACTCTTCCTCCTTGTCCTTGTTCAGAATACTCTCCACCCTCTCTGAGAAAATTCCCCCATTCTTTCAAGTTCCAACCACAGCTTTTTCAGGGACAGAATCTTGTCTGCCTCTGTGCTTTGGGCATACAGCATAGCACCTGCTACACAAAAGTCATCAGTGTCTGTTAAGTGAATAAATGTGAGCTGGTTCTAGACATATATTTATATACACACATATACAAATTACACATGTGTACTATTCATGTGCACACAAACTTTTATAAAGAAGTTTTTTCACAGTACTAACAACAATGTCCTCCTAGTAAGTGCTCTCTAAATCTATTCTCCACCCAGTGTTCTCAACACCATTGGTGTTATCATCACCCAACTACTCACCCCAGCTAAAAACTCTCTCATCTAATCAGGAAGCCCTGTTGATCTTTGTCTTCTAAAAGTCTTCTACTTTATCTCCCATGCTATCTATCCACATGCCAAAAGAAAAATCAAACCCTCCTGAATGGGCATCCTCAAACCTTTCCCCCACATTGTTGCCAATAACCTTTCCAATCAAGTCACATTCCTCATGAGATACTTTCAGTGGAATTCCATGAGGAAATAGCTTCCCATTTCTTCAGAATTAACAGCAAACCCCCTTTTTGGTATTGAGAACTTTCCCAATTACACCCCACCCCACCTTCCCAAAATCATTCCCACCCGCTTTCTCCCCATCTCTAGTCGCATCAAATTTCTCGTCATTCCCTAAACTCTCCTGCTTTTCCCCTCCCAGAGGCCTCTATTCACGGTCATTCACATTTCCTTTCTCTCCCTTTCTCCACATCTAGATCTTTGAAAATTCAGCTCAAATTGGATTGCGTTCCTCAATCTGATCACTGATCCCAGGGAGAGTTAGTCATTCCTGTCTCTGGATTTCCAGTGTACTTGAAACACATACTTATTTTTCCTCAAATCATAACACGTGATAATTATTTCAGTATCTTTCTTCTCCATTACACTGTGAGTTGTACATGAATAGACAGTCCATTGACTTTTTAAAGTATCCCAGAACTTAGCACAGAACGTTGTACACACATGGGCCCAATAAATATGTGAAGAATGAATAACATACCTTTCTGCGCTTTAATAAGTTGCTTTCCAATTTCTAGTGTCACAAAGACTGTACCATTTAGAACTATGTCAGTGATGGTCTTCCAAGCACTAGGAGAGAGTCTTTCAGTGGGGGAAATAAAATTTCCTGCTGCATTGTTTATCACAATCTAATAAATGAATAAAGTAAATTATAAAAACTTTTAGATGAAGAAAAACATTTTCCCTCCAGAGCTTTTATTTCTGAAACTTATTAATCCAAATAATACACTAAAGCTAAAATTCATAATCGGCTATGAAATACCATAAAATTTTGTTCCATTTTATGTTTTTTGAGTCTGTGAAAATCTTCTGTGTTATTTACCAAATTTCAGAGTCCTAACCCCTATCTTTAAATTAGGGTAGACTCTATTATTAAGAAAATTAATACAGGCCAGTTACGGTGGCTCACGCCTGTAATCCTAGCACTCTGGGAGGCCAAGGCGGGCGGATTGTTTGAGCTCAGGAGTTCGAGACCAGCCTGAGCAACAGCGAGACCCCGTCTCTACTAAAAATAGAAAGAAATTAATCAGAAAACTAAAAATATATAGAAAAAATTAGCTGGGCATGGTGGCGCGTGCCTGTAGTCCCAGCTACTCGGTAGGCTGAGGCAGAAGGATCGCTTGAGCCCAGGAGTTTGAGGTTGCTGTGAGCTAGGCTGACACCACAGCATTCACTCTATCCTGGGCAAAAGAGCGAGACTCTGTCTCAAAAACAAAAACAAAAACAAAAACAAAAATTAATACAGATTAAGCATATTTACCATATGACTACACTTTATTTCAGGGAATCTCAAGAAATGCCTTTAATTTCTGGTGTCATTTTAGTTTAATTTACCCAATGAAGCTCTTGGTTGGTGACCTGTTTCTTCATTATGAACAAAAGATTCAGCTTAGTTCTATATATTGGTATGTATGAAAATATCTTTAACAGAGAAAAGTGCTCTCTTTGAGACTATTGGAAGAAATGGCTTTTCTCTAATAAATGAACCAAACAACAACAAAATACCCATGCATATCTCAGGTCATACATGGAGAAATGTGGAATTTTTTGTAGTTTTTCTTATTTGTATTGCTCTCCTCCACTGAGAGAGATAATCAAAAGTTATTACAAAAAACAAACAGCATGAATCATTTAAACTAGATACTGTGCTCTTGATAACTGCTCTTGTTATTTCATAATCTTATTAAATAAAGTGAAATCAGGTTTGTTCTACAATCGATCATAAATGTATGTTTTAAGTATTCCTGAAAGGAAGTAATGCAGCAATCCTCCTGATCTGTTCCTGCTTTAAGCGGAGCTGATATTTTCCTACGGATGGAAAATAGGTGCTTCCCAACACACTACTTGGTCGTATCAGCATTTTACTTCCTTCGTGCATCTTGGTGTTTGTTATCAACATCAGATGCCTCATGGTTTGATCTCATCACCAATTATACTTACATCAGGATGTCCTGCAACTTTGATCAGTTCTGAAACAGTGTTTTTAACCATTTCAGGATCCCTCACATCACACTGAATTGCATGAACCTACAAAATAACAACAACAACAAAAAAGAATACTATGTTTTATAGATATTCCAAACCAAAAACATGAGTAAATTATTCAAACACATTATAATTCCTGAATCTAAATTAAATGACTGCTTTCTAATGTACCTTATTTCCAGTCTGAGAAGAAATTTGTTCTGCAGTAGCTTTCACAACATCAATCTTCCTAGAAATAAACACATGGTATTTTCAGTAAGTTCTGAAATATCTCTATATATTTCTTTTTAATTCCATAACTTAAAGAATGTAGAAAATCTATAGCTTAAAGGAAAGCATTTCTGAGAAAGTGTGAGTTATATCTAAATACAAATCAATTTGAAGGAATTAATTTTCTAAAAGTCAAATTTAAATAATTTTTAAATATCTGATACTAATTTATTGAATTATTCACTTTAAACCAGTTGCTTCAGCATTATCTACTCATAGATTTAAATTATTTCCTTAATTATAATCATTGTTCTTTTGCTCAAGCCAGCTTTGCAAAGAAAATACATTCAAGGTCTAATGTTAGTAGGTTTTGGACAAAATTTATGAGTTCAGATAACCTACGTGCATTCAGAGTCTCACGCCTTTGAAGAAACACAAAAAATAAGTCATGAATATAAATTATGTAGCATTAAACTGAAAATAATATTTTAAAACTCTTTAAAACAATACGACATTAAAAAAATGTTCTGGCCAATTTGCAGCTGTGAATGACGTAGGGACTATTGTTCAGGTGACTACTTGGTCTGTCTAAAATGTTATACCATTCAAAATTGGAGGAAGGGGTGGATTTTTTGACCAACCCCTAAAGCCTCAGACTCACATAGTTATAGGGTGCCAAGATATGCCTACGTAAGAAGAAATTCCTTCCACGTGGTGTTACTCTTCCTATATTTATCACAATAGATGTTTTGAAATAGCTGTCTGCCTTATAGAAAATGGAAAGATTACAGCCATTATTCTGGTACAAGGTTAATCATCAAATAAAGCAGTAACCAAAATCACTCCTACTGAAAACAAGCAACCTCCATGTAGGTAGTACTTTATTTAAATATATACACATATTTTTTGAGATGGGTCTCACTATAGACTGGTCTCAAACTCCTAGGCTCAAGCAATCCTCCCACCTGTAGCTCCACCAAGTAGCTGGGACTACAGGGGCAGCCACCACGCCTGGCTCCACGAAGTACTTTTTAACTTCATCTAATAAAACATTCTGTCACTGAATTTGGGACATGTAAACATCATCAGTTCCATAACTGTCACTATTTCTATCATCTCAAATTATAGCTGACTTGTTTTCTTTTTTTTTTTTTTTTTTTGGTTTTTAGATGTTTTAAAAAGGTTATTTTTTTATTTTATTTTATTTTTTTTGGTTTTTGTTTTTATAACTGACTTTTTCCAAGGCGATTTATTTAAATAACCTAAAGAATATTTCATATAAGATTAAGTTGCAAATCAAACAATTCTGGCAAATGGCGTTTTAAATACTATGGCACAGAACAGTTTCTTCAATACACTCTTGCCAAGCAACTTGCTGAGACAGACTTACCGGCTGGCTATCACACACTGAGCACCCAAACTGGACAGAAGAGTTGTCATTCCTTTACCAAGGCCGGTACCTCCCCCAGTAATGAACGCCACTTTTCCTTGAAAACTATTAGGTGGCAACATCGCTTTTTGAAGGGGTGGAAAGAATTTAGACTGTACGGCTTCAGTGTTTTGATATAATATTTTTGTCCCATAACTGAAAAACTAAAAGGGGAAAAAATGAATTGAAACTTGCATACACGCAATTCCAAATGAATTTTTTAAAACCTAATCTAGAATTTTATATTAATCAAATCCTCAGACCAACACAAGCTCACTGCAAACATGTCGGTGTTGCACTTAATCAATTATTATTCTCTTGCTTTCTGAATGTTAAATAACATAGTGGAATGGTTAAAAAACCATAGGCGCCAGACCTAGACTGCA